>ML100972.1:19423-34042 GCA_003697995.1 Taxidea taxus jeffersonii | reverse complement strand
GCAGCCATTGTGGAAAACAGTTTGGTGTTACCGCAAAAAGCTAAACATAATATTACTATGTGACCCAGCAAACTTCACTCCTAGTCATACACCCACAAGAACTGAAAACAGTGTTCAAACAAAACCTTGTATACAAATGTTCATAGGCAACACTTTTCACAATAGCCAAAGGTGGAAACAACCCAAATAAATGTCCATCAGCTAATGAGTAGATAAACAAAATGAGGTATATCCATAGAAATGAGTATTATTCAACCACACGAAAAAAGAATGATGTACAGATTCATACCACTACATACATGAACCTTGAAATCATTATGCTAAGTGAAAGAAGCCAAACATAAAAGGCCACATATTTTAAGATTCCATTTATATGAAATATCCAACATAAGCAAATCCATAAAGACAAGAGACTAGTGGTTGCCAGGGGCCTAAGGGAATTGGAAGCAGGGAATGGGGGATGATTGCTTAATGGGCGTGGGGTTTCCTTTTAGGATGATGAAAATGTTCTAGACAAGATAGTGGTGATGGTTACACAACATTTTGAATGTAAAAACCGTCATGGAATTGTACCCTTTAAAATGGTTAAATTACAAATTTTATGTTGTGTGAATTTTGTTACAATAAAAATAAACTATTACTCAAAAAATGATTTCAATTATGGGAGAGCATGGTCATGAAAGGGAACAGTCTACATTGTAACTGATAGACAGAATGCACATCTAAATAAAATGTGAAAAAGATGGTAGTTGTACATAAAGTTAAAGAAAGATCAGTAGGGTGAAATAAAAGGTCCAGAGAGGGGTGTCTGGGTGGCTCAGTGGGTTAAAGCCTCTGCCTTCAGCTCAGGTCGTGATCCCAGGGTCGTGGGATCGAGCCCTGCATCGGGCTCTCTGCTCAGCAGGGAGCCTGCTTCCTCCTCTCTCTCTGCCCGCCTCTCTGCCTACTTGTGATCTCTGTCTATCAAATAAATAAAATCTTTAAAAAAAACTTTAAAAAAAAAAGTGCCTTCAACTGTCTCATTGACAAAGGTATTGTCTGGCAGCAGTAATACTTAGTAACAGCAACAAAGATGACAATAGTATAATCGCTGATGCATACGACACTATGTCAGGCACTATTTTAACTTACATATATGAATTTATTTAGTCCTCCCAACAACCCACTGAAACATTACAATACCTATCTTACATATGAGGAGACAGGCACAGAGTGGTTACGGTCACAGAGCCAGGAAGTGGAATAAACAGGACTCTTCTTAGCTCTCAGACAAGGTATGCCTTTCACTTCCACTAAGTTACAAGCTCTTTGAGGGAAGAGCTTTATCTCACTCCCTGGAATTACTCACAACCCGAGCATAGTGCAGTGTATGTAACAGTCTCAATAACTGGGAGCTAATTTTAACCCGATCCCAGTAATTTATAGATTAATACCTTATGCATGATTATAATTATAAAATATTGGAGTATTTGAATTCAAATAATGCAGATCAGCAGATAACATCTTTATTACTGGCGAGACAGTGAAATAAGGAAGGGTAACCTGAAACTTCAGGTGGAAATGTCCAAGAAAAGTTTTCTGAAGCTTCAAGCTCCCTCTGCTTCTTTCCACGGCAACCAAACTTTCTTAATAGAGGAGGACACATTAAACACCTGACTAAACACAGATGACTGATTTTCTAATTGAGGTGGTGGGTAGCGGTAAAAGCAATAGACTTTTTGAGGATTTTGGATTTTAGATTTACTACCGGCCACCCACTGTATTATGAGATGTGGGGAGGTCAAATCATTTTTTCTGATAGTACTTTTAAGAAAGTTGTAGTATTATATATAATCAGTTCACAGACATACAAAATTGGCTTAGAGTAACTCCCTGTCACAGCCAAGAGGTGTTTGGGATGGGACCCCATCTCCTCTGCCTGTACTTGAATAATTACAGCATCTTAAAGAGAAGGCTTGATTTGGAACTGTGCACAAAATCTAAAATTAATATTTTTATGTTATTCAGTTGACTCTGTCTCCTCATCATCACACTACAGCCACTCCATGCTGGCATTCTACCATCAGGAGGAGTGAGAAAAAACAGCCTCCCTGTCCATATGAAACCACAATTGTCCCCACTCTTCTGTGGCATTACCATCATTCCACTCAGGAGAGGATGGACAGAAAGACAGGTTTACACAAGCTTTGACAAGTAATACTTGCAAAATGTGAAAAGATCATTTTCTCCTATTGGGTGAAGTCTTCTCTAAATATAGAAAAATGGCATTGATGTACCAGGTAAAACTTGGTGTGGCTAGAAATGCCTTCCAAAGCAAATATAATGGAAGGTATTTTATATACCTCCCTTAAGGATAAGGCTAAACAAAGTTGGAGTGCCTGGGTGGCTCAGTCAGTTAAGTATCTGCCTTCGGCTTGCATCGTGATTCTGGGGTCCTGGGATCAAACCCCACATTGGGCTCCCTGCCCAGTGAGAAGACTGCTTCTCCCTCTCCCTGTGCTGCTCCCCCTGCTTGTGTGCTCACTCTCTCTCTCTGTGTGTGTCAAATAAGTAAGAAAAACTAAACAAAGTTAAAACTGGCAACCTTGAGAGATTCTGGGCACATTAACATCTTGAATTGTTCTTTAAATGTTTTGGAGCTTAATAAGAACCTCAAGACACATTAAGCCAGAAGATTTTTATATCCAAGAAGGTATAAATCAAATCCACATGTTTCTGATTCATTTACTTTTGAATCATTAAGCAATGTTTTTAAGTGCCCTCCCAACGTCTATGGTATCTTTGGGCATTTTTATAACTCTTTCGCCTTAAAAACAGGAAATCTTGTTTTGCCAAGAGTAAATTAACTTAAAATACCAAAAGTATTCCACACCACCATACACATCTAAAGCAACAGAATTTTACGAAAATTCTCCACTTAGCAATGTCTCTTTTAATTGACTGACCTTTGCTGGACCAATCTTATACCATACACTTCCATGGAGTGAGATAATAAACGCAAAGGAATTCAACTCCAACGGTCTGTATGTAGCTCAATATGTTCATCAAATCACACCTATCTGTAATATAGTTTATATTTTGATAATGTATAAATGACTGGACCTTTGACAGACTGTGCTAAGCTGGACCCTGTAGGAAAGAGACTTTGTATCTCCACATCCACCCATCACTGCACACAGAGCGACCAAAAGAGGGGGGAGCCACGGTCAAGGCAGTTTCCTTTAGGAGGGTAAATTCCCCAAGAGCAAGGCTCTCATCCTTTGCCATAAGCCCCCTAAAACCTGTTCACTTTGATGCCAATACCTGTGGTGATTCAGTCAAAGTCGGCTACCCAACTTTTTAAATTATCGCTGACAAACATCTTAGTGACTAAATGTTTAACTACATTGGCTAGAAATACTAGCATTAGGAGTAAATAATCTTTTTTAAAAAAATAAAGCTCAAATTTTACATATGCAAGGGGACACATTTCTCAGATAAATTCATCTACATAAGAAATCTATTTACTTTTCAAAGGCTTTACTCTTCTTTTCCCAAATCAAAGTTATCCTCTGTCCCTGAAGTGAAAGTGAACAAATGTATGTCCTTCTAGTAAAAGATTGCTGAAGTTTAATAGTGTCTACAGTTGCTGACTTAGGGAACAGATTAAAAATTACCATTTGGTTTCAGTATTTGCCTAATTAACTCTTACCTACAAAACCGAGAATCCACATTCTGGTCAATCATTTGCAATCTCTGGACATTCATACTACTTAAGTTACAGTCAACCAGTCAACAACTATTTATTGCTCTGCTAAACTGATGAAATAAGCATAGCAATAATAATAAGTTCCTTTCAGGGTTACGTATTCTAGAACGGAACATTAAAAAGAATAATTACTTGTATAAAGACAAAAATAATATCAAGAAAATGTTACTTGAAGGGCTGATAAATGGGTTTTTCTCCCCTCACCCTAGAAACATCAAAAGAATGTCTTCAAGATTTATTTATTAAGGAACAGTGACTCACCTAGGATACACAGAAGACAATTTTATAATTGCCATTTGTCTCTTAATGATTATTGTATTAATTTGTTGCTAAATGAAATTGTAAACTAGTCAGTGCCCCTTGTAGTTTACTGTATTTTTCAGTTGGGATTATAATTGAATGAATTATATGAGTCCCCAGGTTTAAAACTATAAAATCTAGATATTGGAATAGTTTAAATTTTATTGAGCTATAGTTTAAATTAATATTGTATTTGTACTACATTTCTAAATCTTAATTCCTGAAAACACATATTTCCTCCTTTGGAAAAATAACACATTCTATTTTAAAATTAAAAAAAAAAAACACCACAGGGGACTTTTGGGGCAATGAAACTATTCTGTATGATACTCCAATGATGGACACATGTCCATATTCATTTATCCAAGCTCACACAATGTACAACATTATGGAAAAACACTACAGACTTTAGTCAGTAAGAATGGGGCATGAATTGTGATAAATGTACCACACCAAAGCAAGACTTACTAATAAGGAAAGGTAACAAAGAGGTCGGGGGAACATGAGAGGATGTAAATGTAAACTCTGTGCTTGTCACTCATTTCCCTGTAAACCTAAAACTACTCAAGAAAAAAGTCTACTAAATAGAGGAAGAGAAAACTCAAACATGATCATCTCACCTGTGTATTGGTTGAACTAGATCATCGAAATTAATAAAGCATTCCCTTTGTCATCAGCTACAAATTTAAATAGTTTTAGAAATTATGCCACTATTGCCAAGTTTCAATTCAATGAATCTTATCAAGCACAACCACGTCATCTGCATTATTCATCTGCTCCATTTAGTGTGTGCACCTGTAACTTTGTTCTAGTTTGAGGCTTGAAACTAACAGTGATAACAGGTCAAAAATTGGGCACAGATGTTCAACCAGATTATAAATCCAAAAATTTATATTCATCAATCAAAGAAAGAAGGCACATGATGTAAGGTAGTGCATTGGGGGAAGCTATCAATATTATAGGACAACTATGGGAATCCAGAAGCTTGATTTCAAAGGCATTTTTAAAACTTCTTAGTTTTTAAAAATGCAGGGTGGAGAGTAATGGCTCAGTCATTAACACCCATGCAATTCTTCCTAAGCATTTAAGGAAAAAAAGGAGAAATGTTTCAAATGAGATGCTAGCACTGGTTGTTATTTGGCATTCCCAAACCTGAGTTTTTTTTAACTAGGGTTCCATTTAGAGCTGACTGGTGGCCTTACCCTAATGCCAAAGGCACGTGAGTCCAGACCACAGAAGTTATAAATCTTTTAGTCAGAATTTGCTATAAAGACCTGAGTCTCAACAAGAGAAACCAGGAATGCAAAGAATACTTCATATAAAATATCACTCCACCAGGAAGTATCGGTGGCATATCCATTATGTATCTAACAGAAAAATAAGTCTTACACAAAGAGGCATTTTAGAAATATTGATCCACTGGTGTCATAGGTATCTTGATAATTCATAAACAGAAGATAGACCTGGAAAATGTTTCACAAAAAGAAAATTGTGCTCCCAGTAGAAACACATTCAAAATAGGAACTAAATTGTAATATCTATTTCAACAGTGAAGGAAAGCAAAAATTCAGGAAGAGAAATTAGAGAAAAACATAAATTCAAAATATCCATGATGAGCATGAAATCTTGCTACCTTCCACAGTCTCACAGCAGTCAACATATCTGTCACTCCTCTCTCTCAGTCAAAATCCAGAACTAAGCAGAATTTTAAAGGTGACTGAGAACGAACAGAAACCAAAGCACCAGTGATCACCTTGGTTGCCCTGACCACCTGTCTCTCCTTGTACTCCCTATCCCATTGTTTTCAGGTTCTCTCCAGGGCTACAACCTTCATTTGAAATGTTTCTTTAACTATTTTCAGGTACCTCTTTTCTCACCTTCTTCATATTCTCTTTCCAACCCTCAATTAATTTCAGTGCTACTCACACTCACTTTTTATTTTGGAATAGCTACTCTATTTCAAAGTTTAAGGGAAAAAAAGAAGTCTCCTTTGAAGTGAATTCCCTTTGTCAAGTGGCATAAATTAGACTTCAAGAATGAATGCTGAAGTGATTCCAAGCATTGACAGAACTGTTCTCTGCTTTCGGTTCAAATAACTAGACTATGAGCACAGATCAAATCCTGGTTTGGTTTCACCTCAGGCCTCCTAAAATGGTAACAGGCAGGTCTCAAAAGGTTGACTTACCACTGACAGACCCAAACTAGCCTCCTTGGGCTTGGCCTCCCAGGACCAATTTAAGACAATTCAAAAAAGCTAAACTGAGACTGTGAGGACATAATATGAATAAAGAAACCTTCAAAAAGTAGAAATCCTTTTGTAAAATAAAATCAGCTGTCAGGGGATCTGTCTGCAACAGCAGGTCTCACAAACTTTCTTGTGCATCAGGATCATCAGGATTGTTTATTAAAACTCCACTGGCAACAATGTTTAGATATGGCCCTGCTAGGGGTCTAGGAAAACTGCATCAGTAACAAGCACCTTTATAGGACCAGGCAAGGGATGATCACAACATTTGCATTCCATCTACCTTCATTTCCCCTACCTGTGGCTCCCCCATATTACTATCTCTAGCCCATTTGTTCACCAGTACCGAAAAAGGAATGAAAATCTTCTTTACTGCCATCACTAGCTCTATATGGAGGATTCTTTTTCTATTCATGGCATGTTGTTACTCTTTCCATCATAAAGTAAAATGATGAAGTAAGTTATGGCCATACTTAAAAATCATAAGTATTTTTTTCTTCTACCTAGAAGATACTGTAAATGACTGATGTTTGTTGTTAATTCCTTAACCTTAGTTTTCATTTCCAAATAAAAATCAAACATAGCTACTGGCTACATTAAAAATTTTTTTTCTTAAAGGAATGGAATGATAAGGGAAGGATCCCTGGTTTTCCTACCAATCACACCTCTCCCTGAACTATGGGCTTTGTTCTTGGGTTGGTGAACTAGTGATTTCTTCACCTAACCTATCCACAGAGTTCACCTCAACTATCTGACTATCTCAACTCATCACCTCCCTTTGTAAGCCAAGACCTAGTTCTCTGTGTTTAGAAAAACCCAAGAGCTAATATGCCATTTAGATAAATTAAAAGTCTGTGTGACTTTCTACCAGGGCTTAGTTGAGTCCATTCCAATACTCTATTATAGTTGATCAACTTTTTTCACATTTTGACACTAACCCTATTAAGTATATTAAAACTATGTTGCTCTGTTAAAATTACTTTATCCTCTTCTGCAAGCAGGTTACACTATAGTTAGAACTGTTTTGCAAGACATTTCCTTCAACTCAGGACTTGGAGGAAAATAACCACGTGTACCATAAAGAGCTTAATCCTGAGCCAGAGCTGGGTGTTAAAGTAAATTTTGAGTAGGAGTAAACTCCAGCATCTAAAAGACTGAACAGTGTTGCCTCAAGACCACAACTTTGAAAAAAACAACAACCTCATATTCAACAGGGAAAACAGAAGAAAGCAGAAGTCGTCAAAATGTTAGGCTCTTACCAGAAATGGACTCCAGCAAATGCAGGAAACACACATAATAGCCAGGAGCTGGATAACCATTTCAAAATGATGAGACCTGCCTTGTCTGTGCTGCTGACTTTTAAATTTAACTCTTAGAAGTGTAATTCCTGTGATGGCATTGCACAAGAATGAAACACCAAGGGCTAAGAGCCCCAGAAAAGAAAAGAGTAGAAGATAAAACCTATCTTCCCAGTCTTTGATGTGCTCTGTTTTGTAGAAACACCAGGTCCTCGATGCTTGAATTTTATAGTTTCGATGCCCAAGGATGGGTAGCAAAGCTATGAAAACAGCAAACAAGCACACTCCACTCAACATCATTTTCACGTGTTTGGATGTGATTTTCGTAGAATGAAATATTGGCTTGGTGACTCCAATACATCGCTCAATGGCCATCACACTGCCTAGAAAAAGCGGACACAGACCAGAGAATACCATGCAGATACCAAAAATACTGCAAAGGATGTTCGACTGGTCAAAGCGGATCCAGTCTTTATCAGAAGCGTATACAAAGACTGCTATAGCTCCATTGATGAGGTGGCCAAAGAAGTCTGTGATTACCAGGGCACTGGCCAAAAGTAGAAACGATGCCTTAGACTTCTGTCTAAATCTCTGATAGGCCTTCATGAGAATAGCAATGGCAAGGCTGTTTGATAAAATTCCCACTGTCATGAAGATGATTGAAAAAAATACCGAAAACCGGTTGTCCGTCTGGCAAGTTGTATTGGAAAGGAGCCCAGCTGCAGTAGACACTGGCTGTTTGGAATTGTTCATAGACATCGTTGTGGAGATTAAAAAAAAAAAAAAATGCTGGCCACTCAAGTCATCTCCCTCTCAGCACAGTGCAGGCTTGCAGTCCGGACATCTGTAGCATAAAGACAGAGGAGGCATGAGCACAGCATAAACTGCTCATCTGGCATTTAAGACTGACGCGCCCCAGCACCCCGTGGTGGGACTCAGATGTATCTGGCCTATCATAAGCAAGGTTGCATCATACCACAGCAGCACACATCTGCCTGCCTTTCCACATTCACTTCCAAGGTAAAGACGCTGCCAAAATTGAGACCCCTTGGGTTCACTCTATGGCCCCTCTGCAAATGGGTTCCCCCAAAATCTCCCCCTGACGCCTCACAGGCACCTTAAAACCTGTACAGTTGACAGAATCCCTACCAAGATTAGATTTAAACCCCATGAAGTTTTTTAAAAGCATACTCGTCTATTTAGAGTTTCTGCTTTTTTCTTGGATGGGCTTTGTCCCCAAACTGCAGATTATTCTTTAAGTGAGCCACCTGTTTGTCAGGAAGACGAAACAATCTTCTTCAAACCTTGGCAGGGGACATTGTGGACCAGCAAGGTCACAATGTTAAATGGGCCTTCTCTCAATACGTTCTAAAACCGTTCGATTTAGGTCAAATTTCAGCGAACCACAGGCCTGTGGCACCCATGGAAGGTCAAAGGACGAGTCTCTAAGAAGCGTCTCTGGTCCAGCGAGCACCTGCACAGAAATCCTAGCTCGCGATAAGAAAGGCAGTTCGTCGCGCTCCCCGCGACAACATCTGCCTCCATGCTGTTGACCAAGTCACAGCTGCGGGGTAGCAACGTCTCACGCGAAGTATTCGTTTATGTTCGTTTATCGTTCTTTCCGTGGTGTGTTGAGGCCTGAGTCACAAACCCTCCATACCCACGACCACAGCCACACGCCTCGAGCTAATTCGATTGAGGTTTCCCCGGAGCCGCTTTCCGGGAGGCTGGGAATTACCAAGCCAGCCTTTCCTGGGCCGGGCCGGAGTGGAGCCGCCCGGGCTTCCTGAGGACGGCTCCTGCTCTCGGTCTTAAGCTCAGCATTCGCCCTAACTATCCCATGGCCCCTCTAAGCCTCTGCTTGCAACATCCTTCCCAAACCTAACTTGCTGAAACTTTCTGCTATTGCTCAAACGGCCCGGGGCCTATTTCCCTCTCTCCCTGGGGGGCGCCAAAGGCCTGCGCTGGCCCGGGTGCGGGACTTTCAGAGTCGCCGACCGAAAACCACCGGACGCGCAGGGATCTCTCCGTGTTCCGATTCCCTCCCCAGGGAGCCTTTCTGCACGCTCCCTACGCGCGCAGCTCAGAATCAGTTCGGGTCAGCAGGAATAGCTCCCCAGCTCGGGCATCTGGTCCAAACTTGTCGCCAAGCGCAGACTAAGGTGCCCTCCAGTGCGGCCGGGTGAGGGTTCCACCTCGGTGGGGTGAAGCATCCCGAGGCCGACCCATGGGAAAGCAGCCGCTGGAGGGCTGGTTACCTTGGCATCCCCCGCCGCCGGTAGGGCTCTCGGGGGAGAAGGGCGCCCGGTTCCGAGTACCATCGTGCTCCCGGCTCCGCTCCGCCGCCAACGCGGGTTCCTCCAGCTCAGCGCAGCGCCGCGCACCCGCTCCAGCTCGGGCTCCGCTGGGCCCAGCAGCGCGTCCCTCCGCGCGCTCTCCCAGCGCGGAACCTGCGGGCGCGCTGGGCTCCTCCGGTCGCTCAGCACCCAGCGGCGCTCGCAGCCAGGGCGGGATGGAAAGCGCGGGTGACCTCCGCCCCCCCGCCCTCTCCTCTCGGGTCCCCGCCCCCTTTGCCAGGAGCCCAGAGCCGGACCGGGAGAGACCAGGGCTCCGCGCTCTCGGATGCTATGGCATCTGCATCTGCATCAGCATCCGAGCGACAGCCTCACCACTTGGGGAAAAGTTTTGTTTCAAACTCAAGTTCAACGCGCCACCTCTAAAGCTGCAAAATAGGAATCCGCGGAGCTGAGGAAAGACAGACAGCTGTTGTGGCAGCGTGCTGGACTGTCCCATTGTAGTCTGCAGACGGAATCCGTCCCAAATTCAGCTCGAGAAGGATAAAGAAATCAGGCAGAAAGAAAGAGACGGTGTATTTGAGGAAGGGGCTGAGCGGCTGATATCCCCAAGGAGTTAAAAACGAGCATTTAAGCCACGTGTTGTAAATCAGAGTCACTGTCTGGGGGTTCACTATCAGAGGACGGAACTATGTTTCTAACTTTCTGAGGAATGTGAGAAGGGAGAGGGGACGAGAAGTATTCCTTTTTTTTTTTTTTTTTTAAGATTGTATTTATTTATTTGACAGAGAGATCACGAGTAGGCAGAGAGGCAGGCAGAGAGAGAGGAGGAAGCAGGCTCCGTGATGAGCAGAGAGTCCGATGCGGGGCTCGATCCCAGGACCCTGATATCATGACCTGAGCCAAAGGCAGAGGCTTTAATGCACTGAGCCACCCAGGCACCCCAAGAAGTATTCTTGAAGGACACCTGCAAATAAGGTATTAGTAACATTTTAATGATTTTTTAAAAAGCCCAATGTTGACAGTATTTCTAATAGTATGTTTACTCAGAGTTGTGAATCTAAATTTTGTGGAGATCATTTTATTATCAGGTGAAGAAATGCCTACTACTTCATTAGGAATTATGACTTGGGTCATTTTAATACCATAACTGATTTTTGCTAATATTGTTTTAATCCATACCTACTGTGTCTCATTCTTCCAGCTAATCACTTACAGGAATCTATTAGTGACTTTGGTCTTTTTATTTTAGTAAAGTTTTGCCACCACCTATGTGAAAAAATCAGTACCACATGGAAATAAACCCTCTGTACTCTGTTCTAAAGTCAGAAGGGGCCTCTAAATTCCTGGAAATTGAAAAGGATCATAAAATGCTAAAGTGAGATAAAATAAATTAGCCATGAACTATAGAAAAGAACGATTGCAGTTTTCCCCTGTGGTAGATATTGAGGGTTTTTTTAAATGTTATGATCATGACCTATAAAATAAACTGTTACTCAGGTACCATCAGGAAATTGAACAATTTGATTAATCAAATATTCTGGTTAGTAAAGGAATATTATATCCGGAGGAGCCAGTATCCAAAGAACAACTCTGTAATAAACTAAACAGAAAACGTGAATGCCATAAAGCACTACCCTTTCCCTCAACAATTAAGAAGACTTAATCACATTACATTGCAATTACCTGCTTATTTATGTCTCTCTCACAGAAATAAATTCCTGCAGAGGTCTTGTTCATTTCTCCACCCTCACCTAGGACTGTGCCTGGTCACTTATCAAATATTGTTTGAATTCATCAATGGTACCATCAGCATTGCCAGTATTATAGTTTGAGATCTTGAAAACTCTCCATCTCTCCTAACTTGAGCACCTAACATCAGCTTCTCTATCTACTGGGAGAAAGAAAGAAAGAAGGAAAGAAAGAAAGGAAGAAAAGGAGTAAAAAGAAAGAATCCTCAATAATGTAATGTTAAATCATAACATGCATTATGTAATATATTCAAAACGATAGTAATTTATGTTTCAAAATACTACATAAATCCCATTTTCTTTTTCTTAGAGAGATAGACATGGAGAGCACAAGCAGGGGGAGGGGCAGAAGGAGAGAAACAAGCAGACTCCCTGCTAAGCAGGGAGTCCAGTGCAGGGCCCTGAGATCATGACCTGAGCCAAAGGAAGATGCTTAACCAACTGAGCCACCTAGGTGCCCCATAAATTCCATTTAAAAAAATTATCTACTTTGCCTGTATTCTTGGAGCTTCTTTTTTGGAATCCACTCCTCAATCCAGAGGCATTCCACTTGAAGATCAATAAAAGATTCTAAAGCACTCTTCTCCTCAAGATAGAAAGAATATGTTACTATTAGCAGAGCAAGTTACTAATAGATATGGAAGATTAGACAACTAACTCATAAAAGAAAAAAGTTACACACACCTGTGTGTGTGTTTGTGTGCATGGGTCTGGCCTTATGGGACCCAAATCTGATCATTCTGATCAATGATCAATCTGATCATAATCTGATTATTCCAAGTTCCCAAAGGCAGCCTTTGACTGCTTATATAAGGAAGAAGAGCTGGTGATTCCACAGATAAGGAAAATAAACAGATTAAAAAAAAAAGTTACTGGAGCTTGGGGCATGGCTCATAAACTCTTCTGAAATGTGGTAGTTGCTATTGGTACTTCTCCTGAGAAGTGGACACTCTCATAAAACTATTCATTGATATACTCATTCAACAAATTTTTTTGAGCACCTATATCGTGTAAGGCAGTTTCTCAGTGGCAGCAACACAGCTGTGTGAACAAAGCATACAAAGCCCCTGGTCTGGTGTGACTTCTAGGGTAAGGGAAGGTACTGTGGGGGCATGTGTGCCAGAAACCTTGCAGTGATTTTAGATGTCCAGAGTTCCCTTTATGTTCAATGGGGTAAAGCTAACGTCAGCTGGTCTACAAGGAGCAAACATACCATGACAGGTGTGTGCTTGGCAATTACCTTCACTCAGAATTAGACAAAGTGTCCTCACTTTGCTCAGAAGATGTGCACACTGTAATTAAAGTCAGAGAAACAGGGACTCAGTGACACTGAGGTTGCAGTAAAAACTCCATAAAAGTTAAAGGGAGTGTTGGAAGTTGAATTTTATGGTTTTAATAAAACTGTCTAGAAAAACTTTTCTGGAATTTGCCATTGAGATTAATAGTAGAAACATGCCCTGATTTGGTAGTGATGAAAATAATAACATCTTTTGTCTTTTTATTTTTATTATATAACTATTGGGTGCATGAAAAGTAACAGATGTCACACATTTGAAAATTTTGAATTATTAAAAAAATATATATATCCGTGCACCTACTACCTAATATAAGGACATTTAGTTTCCTAGGGCCCCTCTAACAAAGTACCACAAAGTGGGTGGCTTAAACAACAGAAACATATCCTTTCAGTCTGGATGCTAGAAGTTCCAAATCAAGGTGTTGGCAGCTTAGTTCCTTCTAAGGACTGTGAGGGAGAATCTGTTCCATGCCCCGTGCCTACATTCTGGGGATTTGCTGGTATTCTTTAATGTTTCTTGGATTGTGGATGCATTACACCAATCTCTGCCTTCATTATCATATGCCATCCTCCCTGTGTCTCTGATCTCACATGAGGTCTTTTAAGGACACTAGTCACATTGAGTTAGGGGCCCACCCTACTCCAGTATGACCTGATCTTAATCATTTACATCTGCAACAACCCTATTTCCAAATAAGATCACATTCTGAGATATTAGGGGTTAGGACATCAATATCTTTTGGGAGAGGGGAGCAATTCAATCCACCAAGAACTATACTAGAAGATCAATAAAATTGCTACATCTGTATGTTTCTGCTTCCATTCCAATCCTCTGTATCCCTCTGTCCGAAATAAGAGAGATAACCACTATCCTGAATTGTGTGTTTGTATCATTCTCTTGAGTTTCATTGTTTTATCACATAAATATGCAGATGAACCAACATATTATTTAATTTTCATTATCTTCTGATTTAACCCTCTATAGCTTGCTTTTTTCATACAAGATTTACGATTCATGCATATCACTGGGTGCAATTGTCGTTTATTCTTTAATAAACTCCTATAATACCTCAATGTTTGGCTATCCAAATTTTTAATTATTCCATCAATAACCCTTGGGGTTATTTTCAGTGTTTATTCTTAGGATATATTCTGCTATGAGTATGGATGGTGTCATGCCCTTCACCTTATATAGGAGTGTCTCTAGAATATGTACCCTGAAAGAAATTACTGAGTCATAGGGTTTGAGAATGTTCAACTCAATTTTACAAGATAATGCTGAAATCTTGTATCAATTCACACTCCTTAAATGGTGCATAAGAATTCTTCATCAGCCACCTACATGAAAATGCTTGGAATTGTCTAGCTTTTAATTATTACCAGCCTGATGGTAGTAAAATGATACTACATTGTGGACTTTTGTGTGTTTGGAGATTTTTGATGACTGTTTCAATCTCCTTACTGGTTATGGGTCTGTTCAGGTTTTCTATTTCTTCCTGCTTCAGTTGTGTGAGTTGATATGTCTCTAGGAAAACATCCATTTCTTCCAGATTGTCAAATTTGTTGGCATAGAGTTGCTCATAATATGTTCTTATAATTGTTTGTATTTCTTTGGTGTTGGTTGTGATCTCTCCTCTTTCATTCATGATTTTATTTATTTGGGTCCTTTCTCTTTTTTTTTTTTTT
>ML100972.1:0-14423 GCA_003697995.1 Taxidea taxus jeffersonii | reverse complement strand
TTTTTTTTTTTTTTGATAAGTCTGGCCAGGGGTTTATCAATCTTATTAATTCTTTCAAAGAACCAGCTCCTAGTTTCATTGATTTGTTCTATTGGTTTTTTTGGTTTCTATTTCATTGATTTCTGCTTTGATCTTTATTATTTCTCTTCTCCTGCTGGGTTTAGGCTTTCTTTATTGTTCTTTCTCGAGCTCCTTTAGGTGTAGGGTTAGGTTGTATATTTGAGACCTTTCTTGTTTCTTGAGAAAGGCTTGTATTGCTATATATTTTCCTCTCAGGACTGCCTTTGCTGCGTCCCACAGATTTTGGACCATTGTGTTTTCATTATCATTTGTTTTCATGAATTTTTTCAATTCTTCTTTAATTTCTTGGTTGGCCCATTCATTCTTTAGAAGGATACTGTTTAGTCTCCATGTATTTGGGTTCTTTCCAAATTTCCTCTTGTGATTGAGTTCTAGCCTCAGAGCATTGTGGTCTGAAAATATGCAGGAAATGATCCCAATCTTTTGATACCTGTTGAGACCTGATTTATGACCCAGGATGTGATCTATTCTGGAGAATGTTCCATGGGCACTAGAGAAGAATGTGTATTCTGTTGCTTTGGGATGGAATGTTCTGAATATATCTGTGATGTCCATCTCGTCCAGTGTGTCATTTAAGACCTTTATTTCCTTGTTGATCTTTTGCTTGGATGGTCTGTCCATTTCAGTGAGGGAAGAGTTAAAGTCCCCTACTATTATTGTATTATTGTTGATGTGTTTCTTTGATTTTGTTATTAATTGGTTTATATAGTTGGCTGCTCCCATGTTAGGGGCATAGATATTTAAAATTGTTAGATCTTCTTGTGGGACAGACCCCTTGAGTATGATATAGTGTCCTTCCTCATCTCTTATTATAGTCTTTGGCTTAAAATCTAATTGATCTGATATAAGGATTGCCACCCCAGCTTTCTTCTGATGTCCATTAGCATGGTAAATTGTTTTCCACCCCCTCACTTTCAATCTGGAGGTGTCTTCAGGTCTAAAATGAGTTTTTTGTAGGCAGCATATTGATGGGTTTTGTTTTTTTATCCATTCTGAAACCCTGTGTCTTTTGATTGGGGCATTTAGCCCATTTACATTCAGGGTAACTATTGAGAGATATGAATTTAGTGTCATTGTATTGCCTGCAAGGTGACTGTTACTGTATATTGTCTCTGTTCGTTTCTGATCTACTACTTTTAGGGTCTCTCTTTGCTTAGAGGACCCTTTTCAATATTTCCTGTAGAACTGGCTTGGTGTTTGCAAATTTCTTCAGTTTTCATTTGTCCTGGGAGCTTTTTATCTCTCCTTCTATTTTCAATGATAACCTAGTTAGATATAGTATTCTTTTTTTTTTAAAGATTTTATTTATTCACTTGACAGATAGAGATCACAAGTAGGCAAAGAGGGAGGAGGAAGCAGGCTCCCCGCCAATGCGGGGCTTGATCCTAGGACCCTGGGATCATGACCTGAGCCGAAGGCAGAGGCTTTAACCCACTGAGCCACCCAGGCACTCCGGATATACTATTCTTGGCTGCATGTTTTTCTTGTTTAGTGCTCTGAATATATCATGCCAGTTCTTTCTGGCCTGCCAGGTCTCTGTGGATAAGTCCGCTGCCAATCTAATATTTTTACCATTGTATGTTACAGACTTCTTGTCCCGGGCTGCTTTCAGGATTTTCTCTTTGTCACTAAGACTTGTAAATTTTACTATTAGATGATGGGGTGTGGACCTATTCTTACTGATTTTGAGGGTGATTCTCTGCACCTCCTGGATTTTGGTGCTTGTTTCCTTTGCCATATAAGGGAAATTCTCTACAATAATTCTCTCCAATATACCTTCTGCTCCCCTCTCTCTTTCTTCTTCTTCTGGAATCCCAATTATTCTAAAGTTTTTTTGTCTTATGGTATCACTTACCTCCTGAATTCCCTGATCACGGTCCAGTAGTTGTTTGTCTCTCTTTTGCTCAGCTTCTTTATTCTCTGTCATTGGTCTTCTATATCACTAATTCTTTCTTCTGCCTCATTTATCCTAGCAGTAAGAGCCTCTATTGTTGATAACACCTCATTAATAGCTTTCTTGATTTCAACTTGGTTAGATTTTAGTTCTTTTATTTCTCCAGAAAGGGCTTTTATTTCTCCAGACAGGGTTTCTCTAATACCGTCCTTGCCTTTTTCAAGCCTGGCTAGAACCTTGAGAATCATCATTCTAAACTCTAGATCTGACATATTACCAATGTCTGTAGTGATTAGGTCCCTAGCCTTCAGTACTGCCTCTTGTTCTTTTTTTGTGGTGAGTTTTTCTGCCTTGTCATTTTGTCCAGATAAGAATATATGAAGGAGCAAATGAAATACTAAAAGGGTGGCAAAGACCCCAGGGAAATGTGCTTTGACCAAATCAGAAGAGACCCTAAATGGTGGGGGGTGGCTGGAGAAAGGGGGTTAAAAGAAGTTCAGAAATAAATAAATAAATAAGAAAACAAAGAAAAAATATAAAAAATTTTATATATATATATATATATATATATATATATATATATTAGACTGGTGACTAGAACAGGCTCACCCACTTAATTTTGGGAGTATTTTGGACTCTTAGAAGAAACTACCTTCCAAAATTTTAAAGAATGAAAAACATATATAAGAGTAAACACAGGGGCACCTGGGTGGCTCAGTGAGCTGGGCTGCTGCCTTCGGCTCAGGTCATGGTCTCAGGGTCCTGGGATCGGGTCCCGCATTGGGCTCTGCTCGGCGGGGAGCCTGCTTCCCCTCTCTCTCTCTGCCTGCCTCTCTGCCTACTTGTGATCTCTCTATCTGTCAAATAAACAAATAAAATCTAAAAAAAAAAAAAAAGAGTAAACACAA
Organism: Taxidea taxus jeffersonii; assembly: GCA_003697995.1. Taxonomy (NCBI): domain Eukaryota; kingdom Metazoa; phylum Chordata; class Mammalia; order Carnivora; family Mustelidae; genus Taxidea; species Taxidea taxus. The sequence continues at coordinate 11,540 of ML100972.1, read as the reverse complement.
TGAAGGGATGGAATATGAGTATAAAGATGAAAAAAATTTTTTTTTAATTTCTAACAAAGGAGTTGATAAGGTAAGTAGGTTGGGAGAATAAAGATAAAGAAAGTGGAGAGAATTTGCTCGGGGTGGAGACTAGATCAAGCCCGGTACTAGATTTAGGGTGTATTCTGATCTATTAGAAGAAGTTGTACCCCAAATTTTTTAAGAAGAAAAAAACCCTATGTGTATACAAAAAATAAATTTAGATACAATGAAGGATAAAATATGACTATAATAATGAAGTTTCAAAAAAGATTTTTTTAATGAAAGGTATTAAGATAAACTAGTTAAAAAATGTTAAAATAGGAAAGGGTAAAAGTTTTAAAAAATTAGCAGAAGAAAAAAAATTTTTTTTAATTAATTAACTTTGCAAGACTAAAGATTCATGGTGAGAAAGCCATGAATTCCATGCTTTGCTTTCTCCTCCTCTGGAATTCCGCTGTTCTCCTTGTTAAGTGAACTTGGGCTTGGCTGGATTTCTTGTTGATCTTCTGGGGGAGGGGCCTGTTGTAGTGATTTTCAAGTGTCTTTGCCCCAGGCAGAATTGCACTGCCCTTACCAGGGGCCAGGCTAAATAATCCGCTTGGGTTCACTTTCAGGAGCTTTTGTTCCCTGAACGCTTTCTGTAGAGTTCTGGAGGATGAGAATGAAAATAGCAGCCTCCCAATCTCTGGCCCCAGGAGCCAAGAGCTCTGGGCCCCACTCTTCAATGCACCCTCAGAGAAAAGCGCTCAATCTCTCCCGTCTCCCTGGCCTCCAGCTGTGCTCCAAGCTCACCCAGCCTGTGACCAAGCGACTCTGTCTCTGGCACACAGCTCCACCTGGAGTCTCCAAATCCCGCAGATCCCTGAGCTCTTCAAAGTCGGGGTCTCCCTGGATCTTGTAGGGACCCCATGCACAGAGCACTGGCCTGTGCCTCGGATTATGGTTCAAGGTAACCCTGAGTTGAGAGCTCACTCCTAGGCTCTGTCTCTGTAGCCAGCTTCCCTGCTCGAATACCTGTGAGCTCTGCAACACTCACACACCCCCGATCCTTCTGTGACCCCACGGGACCTGAGGCCACGCTGTCCCCTGCAAACTTCACCCTGGTTTACCCTCTGGAGCAATGTCCCTCAGTGGAGCACACTTTTAAAAGTCCTGATTTTGTGCTCCATTGTTCTGCCCCTTGCCAGGATCTGGCCCCTCCCACCGCGGTCTATCTTCCTGTTACTTTGGATTCACTTCTCCGCTGGTCCTACCTTTCAGAAAGTGGTCAATTTTCTGTTTCTAGAATTGTTGCTCTTCTTCTCTTCGATCTCCTATTGGATTTATAGGTGTTTGGAATGGTTTGATAAGGTATCTAGCTGATCTCCTGCTACCTGATGTGATCTCAGCCTGCTACTTCTCTGCCATCTTGACTCCTCCCCGTTTCTGGGGTTTTCTGGATGTTCTTTTTCTAGTTCTTTTAGGTGTAAGGTTAGGTTGTTTGAGATTTTTCTTGCTTCTTGAAGCAGGCCTATAATGCTATAAACATCCTTCTTGGAACCACTTTTACTGCATTGCAAAGATTTTGGACCATTCTGTTTTGACTTTCATTTGTCAACATGTATTTTTTTATTTCCTCTTTGATTTCTTGGTAGACCTACTTGTTGTTTAGTAGCATGTTATTTAACCTCCATTTATTTGTGCTCTTTCCATATTTTTCCTTGTGTTTGATTTCTAGTTTTATAGTATTATGGTCATAAAAGATGCATGGTATGATTCCAATCTTTTAAATTTACTGAGATTTATTTGTGGCCTAATATGTGATTATGGAGAATGTTCTATGTGCACTTGAAAAGAATGTGTATTCTGCTGTTTTAGGATGGAATGTTCTAATTATATCTATTAAATCCATGTGGTCCAATGTGTCATTCAAAGCCTCTGTTTCCTTGTTGATTTTCTGTTTGAATGATCTATTCACTAATGTAACTGGGGTGTTAAAATCCCCTACTATTATTGTACTACTCCCAATTACTTCCTTTATATTTGTTATTAACTATTTAAGTATAGGTGCATAAATATTTGCAATTATTATATCTTCTTGTTAGATTATCTCCTTATGGTTTTATAGCATACGTCTTTGTCTCTTGTTATAGTCTTTGTTTTAAAGTCTGTTTTTTCCAATGTAAGTATTGCTATCCCAGCTTTCTTTCCACAACCATTTGCATGATAAATGTTTCTCCAACTCATCACTTTCAATCTGCAGTATGTCTTTAGGTCTAAAGTGAGTCTCTTATAGGCAGTATATAGATGGATCTTATTTTCTTACCCATTCCATCACCTTATGTTTTTGAATGGAGCATTTAATCCATTTACATTCAAAGTAATTATTGATAAATGTTTACTTATTGGCATTTCCTTACTTGTTATGGTTGTTTTTGTAGTTCTTCTCTGTTCCATTGGTCTCTTTATCTCTTCTGTCACAATAAGATAACTTTCTTTAATGATGTGCTTGGATTCACTTCTCTATTTTTTGCATGCTTATTATTTTTTTTATTTGTGGTTACCATTAGGTTAGTGTATAACATCTTATGCATATAGCAGTCTATATAAAGTAGATGACTGCATAAATTTGAACCCATTCTTTACTCTTCTCCTCCCACCCCCCACCACATTTTAGGTATATAGTTTCATACTTTACATCCTTTTGTGAGTTCCTTGACTGATTTTTATAGATATCTTTATTTTTACTGCTTTTGTGCTTCCTACTTTTCTTACTCTTACTTATCATTTTTCTTTTCCACTTAAAGAATCCCCTTCAACATTTCTTGTAGGGCTGACTTAGTGGTCATGAATTCCCTTAACTTTTGTTTGTCTGGGAAACTCTATCTCTCCTTTTATTCTGAATGATTGTCTTGCTGGATAGAGTATTCTTGACTGCAGATCATTTCCTTTCAGCACTGAATATATCATGGTACTCCTTTCTGGCCTGCAAAGTTTCTGCTAAAAATTCTGCTGATAGCCTGATGTGGTTTGCTTTGTATGTAACTGTTTCTTTACTCTAGCTGCTCTTAAAATTCTCTTTGTCATGAATTTTTGCCATTTTTATTACTATGCATCTTGGTGTGGACCTCCTTGAGTTGATCTTGTTAGGGCCTCTCTGCCTCTGGGCTCTAGATTTTTGTTATCTTCCCTAGATTAGGGAAGTTTTTCAGCTATTATGTCTTCAAATAAATTTTCTCCCCCCCCTTTTCTCTCTCTTCTCCTTTTGAGGTTCCTATAATGTAAATGTTATTACATTTAATGATGTCTCTGAGTCCCCTAATTCTATTCTCATTTTGCATAATTTTTTTCTCTAAACTGCTCGGTGTGATTATTATCCATTACTCTGTCCTCCAAGTCACTGATTTGTTCTTCCATTTCCTCTAATCTGTTATTTATATCATCTAGTGTATTTTTTATTTCATTTACTGTGTTCTTCATCTCTGATTGGTCTTTTTTCATCTCTTTTTTAAGGGTTTCATTGGTGTCCTCCACTCTTTACTCAAGTCCAGTGAGTATCTTTATGATCATTACTTTAAATTTTCTATCAGGCACATTACATATCTCTGTTTTTCTTAGGTCTCTTGCTGTGATTTTATCCTGTTCTTTCATTTGGGACATATTCCTTTATCTCCTTATTTTGTATAACTCTCTGCTTTTGTGTGTTAGGAAAGTCAACTATGACTCCTGTTCTTGAAAGTAATGGTCTTATGAAGATGAAGTCCTGTAGTGCCCTGTAGTGCAGTGTCCCCCATTTACCACAACCTGGCACTTCCAAGGTGTCTCCTGTGTGTTTTGCATATGCCCTGCTATTGTGGCTGAGCTGATTTTTCATTCAAGTCCATTTATCTCAGTGGCTCTCTTTGCTTGTTGTCAGCAGTATTTTGTCCGTGTGGTGTTAATGGAGTAGTCTAGGCTGCCTTGGGCTTGAGTTGGGTCAGATCAGGCATTTGCTAAAGATGCAGTCACACCAAACTGCAGGGTGCTTCCCTGTGTTGTCTCCTGAGAAGCATTCATTGGTGGGTGAGGCCTGCCATCAGGCCAGCTATCTTGCCCCAACCCACTACTGGGGCCTCAATCTAACTGGTGTGTGTGGTTATCTTTCTTTCTCTCTGGAGCAGGAGTCACTTTCGAGTGGTGCTGGCCTCTGTCAGGGTCACTTGCACATTGCCAAGCTTATAGCCCTGGTTTAAATGCACTCCAGCCAAGAGCATATTGAAGGGGGTGTATCCAAAATATGCATGGGGCAGGGCACACAGTTTTAGCAAGGTTTGCATGCTGGTTCTCTATAAGGGGGGACCTGCTACTGCCACTGCCAAGACTGAGTTCAGTCAGGTTGGAAGAGGCAGATCCATAAAGTGCACATGTCAGAAGATGCATCAGAAAGGTTTGCATTGGTCTTCTGAGAGAAGGGATCCATAACACTGGGACCGAGACAGGCCTGGCTGGAGGGGACAGACCCACTGAAATACAGCATGGGGTATGGAGCATGGTGTCAGCAAGTTAGGTAGGGAAGGTCAGTGCCACACTGGTTCCCTTACACGTATGTATGTTTATGCTAGGCAGGGGGAGGGAAATGGCACCTGCCAGCTCCTTTGTTCCTGAAGGAGTCTCCCAATGACCTCTGTCCTTCTAGGACATGCTCTGAGATTAGTAAATAACTCTATTTCCCCTATGTCTTAGGCATTTTTCAAGCTGCTGCTTTATCTTTGTACTATCTTTTTAAGGGTAGGGACTCAATTTCCTTTTGCCTCCCCTCTCACCCAAAGCCAAGTCCACAGATTTCTAAAATTCCATGTCTTAAGTCCTGCTGGTTGTAAGAGCTCATGAAATTCAGTCTCTCTGGTTTTCAATGCCAAATGTTATAGGGAATCCATCTTCCCTATTCAAGCTCCCCAGCGTGGTAGTCTCTCTCTCTCCCCTCTCTGTGTCCACGAGTCCCTCCCCACCTCACCTTCACCTTCCTACTGTCTGTGATGTGGCCTTTTCTCTACATTTAGTTGTGAGGTTTGTTCTGCCAGTCTTCAGGTTGTTTTCTGGGTTATTTACATTGATGTGGGTGTTATCTAGTTGTATCCATGAGACAAGGTGAGCTTAGGGTACTCCTATTCTGCCATCTTCCCAGCAATTCACCCCTGTATCATATTTTAAAAGTTTTTCCAGATTATAAAGATAATTCTGCTACATATTTTCTAAACATTTTAGCATTCTTTCCTTCCATATTTAAGTCTTCAATCCTTCAGATAATGATTTTTTAGTATTATGTGAAGTAGGAATCCAGGGGCTTTCTCCATATAGATAACTGATTTTCATGGTGTTATTACTAAATCATCCCTCTATTATGGACTGAATTATATGCCCCCCAAATTCATATGCTAAAGCCCTAAACCCCAGTACTTCAGAATGTTACCTTATTTAGAGATAAGGTCTTTACAGAGGTAGTAAAGTTAAAGTCAGGTCATCAGGGTGGGCCCTAAACCAATATGACTGGTGTCCTAATAAAAAAGGGAAATTTGGATAGACACACATACAAGGAGAACACAATGTGACCATGAAGATGGTCAACTGCAAGCCAAGGTAAGAGCACGGAATCTCTCCTCACAACCCTCAGAAAGAACCAACCCTGCTAACACCTTGATTTTAGACTTCTAGCCTCCAGAACTGGAAGACAATAAATTTTTGTTATTTAATACACCCATTTTGTGGTATATTGTTGTGGCACCCCTAACAAATTTAAAAACCCCCCTTCATCACTATTTTGGAGTTTATATCTCTCATATATCAAGTTTCCATATATTCATGGGAAAACTATTATTTGTTGACTGCCTACCATATAGTAAAAACTATCATAGATACTTTAATTATGTTATAATACTTAATCTTCTAAACAAATGTAGGAAGTCCAAGTAATCATAACCTCTCATCTGAATTATGGCGATAACCTCCTCCTAATTGGCTCCCATCTTGTTTGACTCTAATCCATTACCCTACACAGTCAGATTCATCTGTTGAGTATGGGTTCCAAGGCCAGACTGGCCAAGTACATTTTCAATGGCTTTCCATTTCTCATCCTTTCTCCTCAAGCAGGTTCTCTGGGATTTCAGTTCATAAGAGGTTAATTTCTTAAAAACACTGATTAGGTTTGTGAAAGCTGTTAAACAAATGTGAAACAGAACAGTTTATTGAAGAGCATTAATAGATACTAATAAGCATTGTGAATCTTCTGGAAGGGATAGAACACTCAGCAGTTCCCCTGAAGTACTGTTTGGCAAATGCTATTGGTACTCTTAGGATACTCAAAATGCTTTAATATGGTTTTCAAGGCCCTTCCTAATCTACTCAGCTACTTCTCCCCAATGCTTAACTTTCATTCCTCAGCCCAAGAACTCAACCCCTCAACACCACTGAAATTCTCAGGTCCCGAACCCTATCCCTTGGCCTTCATTCACCCTCTTTCTTTAAGAATTTTCCTTCAACCCCTCATGCATTGCCTGTCTCCTATGTAGGCTGAGGGCTCAGCATCCCAGAAGTGAGTGTGCTCTCTGTGTCTCATGCCAACTGACCATCCACCATCACCACTGTGTTTTCAGCGTTTTGCTCATGCTGAGGAGATGCTCAGGAATGAATGAATGAATGAGCATGAATGATGCATAAGTGGACAAATGAATGAATAAACAAATAAAATATGTGTACTACAGATGTGGAAACCCAAGCACAAAAAAATAACTTGCCTGATTAGAATGCCAAACAAGTATAACAAAAACCAAGTCTATCTAACTACAAAACTCATACTCTGACCAACTCTTCATGTTGTCTCTAGGTTTAATAAAACATAGAGTGCTGTCCTTTATACACAAGGTTTGTTGCTACTAATCCTACCACCAGAAGGACAGATGCCTGTATTGCTTTTCTTTCAGTGCAAAAAGTTTTTCAATAATCCATCTACATTCTTTTATAATATCCAAGAGACCCAACAGTGACATATTTTTAGCACTAATGTTTGTGTTAACTCTTTATGACAGGAGCAGAATAGAAAGTCCACTAGGTAAAAATAAGGGATGATTGGAAGGAGGCAGAATAAAACAATAATATTTATTGATTTCCTGCCCAGCACTATAACTGGCATTTCTAATGTACACATTAACACCAGCAGGCAGTTATTTTTTACCTTTACTATTCAGAGAAGAGATGGAGAAACCAAAACCCAGAGAGCATAAATTATTTGTCCAAGATCAAACAGTTTTGTTGAAAGTGGGATATGATCCAAACCCTGAAGTGCCCAGTTCCCTTTGCTTCACTCAGGGAGCAGTGGGCAGTGCAGACCCTCTTAAACTTCCTGTCTGTTCCCACACCTCCCTTCAGCCTGCCCTCAGAGCCCTGGGTGCCTATCACTATTTGCTATTTATTCTAAGAATTTGGTGGACTCTCAAAGTGAGCAAAGCATTTGTGCTAAGGACATTTAAGAGGCAGACCCAGGTAGCTCCAGTTTCTGCCCTCAAGAAACTTAAAATCTAGAGCAGCATGCTAGTTCTTGTTAACAACCCTTTTCTTTTTTTTTTTTTTCTAACTTTTCATTTCATCTTCATCCTCTTCCAGGCTCCTATTTGCTCTTTGGAACTTTTCTTCCTGACTTATCTGACTACAATATTTGATACAGGCATCCAGGATCCAACTAAGAAACGAATTTAATCTACCTAATAAACTATTTTTTTAAATGGCCCTAAGTGGGGTACCCAGGTGGTGCAGTCAGTAAAGAATCTGACTCCTGGTTTCGGCTCAGGTCCTGATCTGCTTATTGAAATTCAGCCCCCTGCGAGGCTCTGTGCTCAGTGCAGAGTCTGCTTGGCACTGTCTCTTCCTCCCTCAGTCTCTCCCACTTGTGCTCTGTCTCTCTCTCTCTTTCTCTCTCAAATAAATAAATCTCTTTTTTAAGACTTTATTTATTTATTTTGACAGAGAGAGATCACAAGTAGACAGAGAGGCAGGCAGAGAGAAAAGGGGAAGCAGGCTCCCCGCTGAGCAGAGATCCCGATATGGGGCTTGATCCCAGGACCCTGAGACCATGACCTGAGCTGAAGACAGAGGCTTTAACCCACTGAGCCACCCGGGTGCCCCTCAAATAAATAAATCTTAAAAAAATAAATGACCCTGAGCGGGGGGCGGGGACACAAGACGTACGGTGTATGACAAGAGTGAAGGTAACAAGCAGAAATGTCTTGCTTTGGGAATGGACCAGATGCAGCATCACAGAAATGTCTGAAGGCATGGGGACCCCAACACAAAGGGCCAGAAAGGAGCAGAGTGTTGTTCACTTTTTTTGCCCATGCTTGCATATGAAAAGATACAGAATTTACATCTCCTGAGAACTGATTATGTCTCAAGTACCATGCTAAATGTTATACATGTGGATTCAATTACCTTTCACAAGAACTCTGTAAGAAAAGCCAAAACTCAATCTTCATTTTGCACATGAGGCAAGAGAGGCACAGAAAGATTAAGGAGTTAAATCATGTAATAATAGAGGAGAAACTCAATCTCAGGTCTGTTCAGTTCCTCCTTTGACCTTAAGCCATGGCTATGCTGCCTCACTAAAAATGATAAGCAGCCACCACCCACCCTGCATGCTGCAGTTGGACACACAGGGGTGCCCACGTATTGGCAGTTGTCATGAAACTTTCTTTTGTGCTCAGGTGGTTATCAGGGACATCTTGATTTCTTAACTGCATTCAATATTTGTCCACCACTTTTACACAAAACTTCATTTTAGTGAAGCTTCAAAACACCAGTATCCAAATGTAAACCAAATCTACAACTACCAGGAAGGATGATGAGAGCATCTTTGGAAAAGTAAAGAAAATCATGCCTTAAAAAAAATTAAAAATTCATCTCTTGAGCTGCGATTCAAGTAAAGAGAGCTTGAAGAGTAAGATATTGATAGCTTGCTGTTCCTCTAAGTCAGCACAGAGAGGGAACTGCTTTCCATAAAAGATGGGGTCATCATAGCTGTGGAAACAGTATAAAAAAGCTAAATTCCAGAGTAGGACTAGCTTCTTGGGTACGTAGCCAGTGCCACCTTGAAATTCTTAATCATTTTTTATTTGAATTTGTGTTTTTAAGTGAAGTTCAGTGAGACAATAGAGCATACACCAGGGCCTTAGAACATCTGGTTCCTGCACAATCCCACCTTCCTGGGATAGACCTCTTTAGGACCAGTTCTCCATGACCTATTCCCCTGTCCCACACCCCAGCCAGCCTCCCCCATTCTATCCTTATCTGTAACTGCTGTCACTCTTCACCTACACAGAGGCCAGACCATGAGCTTAGGTAGGGTTGGGGTCAGGCACACAGCCTGTGGCATCTTAGACATAGCTGCTGCCATTCCCATTCCAGATGAGATCTGTCTGGGCCAGGATAGGGGCAAACCTCTGTACCTCACCCAAGCACTGAACATATCCTGGAACAGAGGTTTAAGATCTTTAGGGGTTGTCCATCTACCAGGGGTTGGGATAGTAGGCCTATGGAAATAAGGGACCCCTGGCTTGATTCCCATGGCCTCAGCCCCTCACTGGGATGCTGCTTATAGGTTCTCTGGATAATGGGAGGAGGAACCCAGTAGATCCATCAAGCCCAAGCAAATGCACACACACTCCAAATCATAGAGTAGGACCCCTGGGTGCGTGTGAGAGTCTGCTCAGCCCCATGAGTATCCTTGTGCCCTGCGTACACAAGGTCCAGCTCCATACCTGGGGGATATGCTCTTCTTCCCTCCTACCATCTTCATTCTGTCTTGAGTTTATCTCTGACCAGCTAGAGGCACCTTCCAAGGACAAGCCACAAAACATAAATTGTGTAATTTTGGTGACTCCACACAAAAGAAATGTTCTGATATTTGCTTTCGAGTTGGCATTGCACAATAAAGAGATGAACAATAAAGTTCATCATAATACCTTAATATTTTGAGTTTTATTTACTTAGAACATCAACTAGCAAATAAACACCGCCATGATAAACTGAGAGAAAACACCCCAAAAGGAATGAAGAAGTTTTGTATTCTAGTACTTTTTCCCTGCTTTTGGCATTTCTTTCTCAGCTTCCACACTGAACACTGGATCTTAATCGTCTGTACACCCTCTGTCATAGTGCCTAACACAATCAGTAAATATGCGGTAAGTTAGTGAATAAATTCCTGTAACAATTTCTTCCTTGTGGAACTAAAATCTTTCTACCTGCTAAACCAACAAAGAGGATGTTTCCTCTGTATTCTTGTATCTTCCATAAAACAGCACAATTCCTTTAGTGTTATCCATTGAGGTATATTAAATAATTATATACATTTGTATTTTTCGCTTGTCTCAATGACAATTTCTATCCAGACAACACGAAGTGAAGAAAAATTAGAGACTGAGTAAGTTAAAAAAAAATACTCTCAAATTATCCAACACACAAGGCAGAAAAAGAAATGAAGAGGAAAAGTCATTCTCGGCTAAATCGTGCAACTGATTACGTACATTTTCCCCAGTATGTCGCATGTCCAGGCAGAGATGAAGATTCACATCTCGTTTTCTAAGAGCTCATTATAACATACTCTCACATGGTTGACATTTTTTCATCTATTGTAAACTTTTTAAAAATCAAATTGAAAACCCTGCATGGTCCTGAATTTCTGTCTTAACGTTCAAAAAAAAAAATGCTGACTTTCAGAGTTTGATTTGTCTGACTGTAAGAGAAGCTCATTCCGTGAGTGTCAGTCAGAGCCAGTCCTCACTAAACAAAGGGAACAAAACTGCTGTTAGAACAGTGTGTCCTTGACAAATAAAAACTTTGCTGTTTTCAGACGTGTTGGGTATTTGTTCTTTCACATAATTGAATCTTTATTCATAATAGGATAATCATCAGACAGAAATGTCTCCCTTTCCAGAGCGCCTCTCCTGCACACTGAACACTTCTGCATGTCTCTGCCACAGTTGGTGGTTTAAACACAACTGAATGAAGGTAAAACTTTGTCTCAAAATATGTACATTCTCTTGGCATCTTTATTCCTCCAAACACTTCCAGGTATCCAGTGGGTCAATGTCTTAGTCATCACTGATGATATTCCTCTCCCCACCCCATCAACCGATCAACATGCCAACTCAATTACCAATCAGCTGATTATCTCGGACAAGTCTCTGGACTCCTCTGAGCTTTGGATGCCCCATCTACACTCTGGGGAACAACAGGAAAATGAAAGAAGAAGAGGAGAAATGGCCAGGCTAGAATGGTGTTTAGGATTCTGTATTGGTCAAAGTTTCCCAAAAAAAACCCAGAACCATGAAGGTATGTGTGTGTGTGTATGTGTGGGTGTGTACATAAATATATATAGTGAGAGATAGAGAAAGAGATTACATATACATATACATTATACATACATTACATTATATATATCATATCCTTGGAGAAGTCTGTGTTTTTATTTTACTCAGCTGTTCCTATATATATTCTAATAGCTCTGTTTCTCTGGA
>ML100971.1:15120-25471 GCA_003697995.1 Taxidea taxus jeffersonii | reverse complement strand
TTTTTTTTTTTAAGGCTTTCATAAAGAAGCATAGAAGAAATTCTATGCTTTCCATATCCCTTTAAGAAAATTCTTGTTTCTTAGAACTTTATACTTTTTCCATCTTAGGCTCTTTTTTTTGGTTTTAAAATTTTGTTGTGGTTGCACATGCATAATGTAAAACTAATTGTGTCCTAAAACTTACTCCATCTTAAAATGTCTTGTTTGCTAAGTAGTCTCTTACAAAAACCGTCTTTCAGGTGCTGCGGAAGTGACCGAGGCAGCGCTCGTCAGAGACATTCTGTACGTCTTCCAGGGCATAGACGGCAGGAACATAAAGATGAGCAGCACGGAGAACTGTTACAAAGTGGAGGCCAAGGTACAGGAAGCAGCCCGCGTCAGACCTGCGCGAGCAGGAGAGGCCGACGTCTGCCAGGCCAGTGGGAGCGGTGACGAGGTGGGATTGGGGTGGCGGGGGCGGAGCTCCAGAGCTGGGTTTGCCGGTCAGCTGCGTGGTCAGGGCCCGGCCTCCAGTTCCGTGAGCTCGTGCCTCGCGCGCTCATGTGTGGGCCCTTCTCCTTCCTCATCTGCCCCCTGCATCCTGCGTGGTGGTGTCGAGAGGCACCCAAGGGCCGGTAGGGCTTGGCCTCGAGGCTGTGGACACACAGTTTCCGATAAGGTGCCTCTGCTGGCCTGCATTCACCTTCCAGAACCTGCCGTCCCACAGCCCCGTCTCGATGCCTTCGCAGCCTTCTGCCCCTCCGGCTGTCGGGAGACGTGGCTGAGGGCACAGGCCGCCCTGGGGGCTCCTCCGGTCACGCCTCAGGGAGGTGCCACTCGAGCCTCACACTTCCCCGGGGAGGTTTATCCCCTGCCAGCACCTGGTGCCTTTGCTTCCCAGAACCTCGTTTGTCTTTATTGGTGGTGTATTCATCACTGTTTAGTTCCATGTGTTGGAACCTGAGAATTAACTGAAAGTATAAATGACTGAGAAAAATAATAATTGAAATTCTAGTGTTAATTTTTAACTCTTGATATATTTACTTTTTAGGCAAATCTAAGTAAATCTTTGAGGGATACGGCAGTCAGACTTGCGGAGTTGGGATGGTTACACAATAAAATCAGAAAATACACTGACCAGAGGAGTCTCGACCGCTCATTTGGACTTGTGGGTCAGGTACGTTCATCGTTTCCAGAACATTTAGGGCGCTGTTCATTTTGGGGAGTATTTAGTCTACTTGACATCTTACCGTGAAAGTAATTCTTAAATAGAGGGCTTTTTTCAAATAAAGAAGTTTTGATAATGGAACACTGTAGCTGTCGCGGTCCACTCCGGACAGCAGAGACCACAGTGTGTGTGGACGGAGATCGCCAAGTACTGCGCGCCGTTCACGGTCGCTGTGGGCGGGGTGAGCCCCGGAGAGCGCCCCGGAGAGCGCGTGAATGCATTAGCGTCAGCCCCGGGACGGCTAGTGTGCCGCTTTCAGAGATGCAGGCGGGTGTGGAGCCTGATGTTTAAAGAAACGGGTTTTACCCTTTGTAGGTTCTTTCCACGGAGTATGCCTGGGTTTATATCCTAGAGTTCGCTCCAGAAAGTTCTTATCTCAGGACTAAGGGAAGGTCTTTCTTACAGCCTCTCATTTGTCACCTTTGCAGTGTTTAAGATAGCAGAGGTACGGCGAGGTTTTTAATACTGCAGGTATGGAAGATGAGTGGTAGAAACAGCAACAGTGAAAAATTGGGAGGAACAGGCACGGAGTTGCCAGTTTTCCAATATTGCTACTTAAAAACATTGGAGAAACTTAGATTTTAACTGAAGATTTGGCAGGAATATAATTGTAAAGGATTATTGTCTGAAGTGAATACGCTTTTAGCTGTCATCTGTGTTTTACATTTCTTTTCTGCAAAGTTCGTGCTAAGGCATGACACGTCCCTGACATTATTAGCTGCAGACATGGAGGGGGGTGAGCCCGCGGAGGCCCGTCGACAGCATTTCAACCCTGCGGCGCACCCGAACGGTGGAAGCCCCGGCTCCCGCACACTCCGTGTGGCTGGTGTGGGAGGCTGTGTGGCCTGTGGGGACGGGGTCGTGCTTCATGGTACCCGCTTTTTCCTGCAGAGTTTTTGTGCTGCCTTGCACCAGGAGCTGAAAGAGTACTACCGGTTGCTCTCTGTTTTACATTCCCAGGTAAACTGCTTTTTGATTTCTTTGTGATTTGCAGCGTCACACAATTGCAATTTGATAGAATTTTTAAGTTTCTTCATAATTCTTTTTTATTCTTTTAATTAAAAAATCTTTTTAAAAAAGACTTTATTTATTTATTTGACAGACAGAGATCACAAGTAGGCAGAGAGGCAGGCAGAGAGAGAGGGAAGCAGGCTCCCTGCTGAGCAGAGAGCCTGATGCGGGGCTCGATCCCAGGACCCTGGGATCATGACCTGAGCTGAAGGCGGAGACATAACCTCCTGAGCCACCCAGGCGCCCCCATAATTACTTTTAAAAGATAAAACTAGTATCTGTAAGGTGCGGCTGTCCCAGTGTCTTCCGGAGGCGAGGGCTCTCGGGGTCAGGGTTCTGGCTCCCGCGTGAACGCATCACTAGGATGCCCTGAAGGGGCCGCTCGTCTCTCAGAGGGACGTTCGCTTCGTGCTCGCTGTACGTGGGTTGAGAGCCGATGGTCACGTTTGGTGGCTCGTACTTACACGTTTCGTCCTTGTTGTTTCTCAGCTGCAGTTAGAGGACGACCAGGGTGTGAATTTGGGCCTTGAGAGTAGCCTGACCCTCCGGCGCCTGCTGGTTTGGACGTACGACCCCAAGATAAGACTGAAGACTCTGGCGGCCCTGGTGGACCACTGCCAAGGTTGTTCTGCGTCTCCCGGACCTGTGTTATGTCAAAGAGGGTTTTGGGGAATTTCATCTACGTTTGTTTTTGTGCCTGCTCATGTGTACCCTTCCATATGCCGGTCACGTCAAGGCTCATAGATAACTTGTAGGGGGATAACCAGCTGCGAACACGGCCCTGTCTTCGCATTTGTGGAAGCTTAGTATTTCATTGAAGTGAAAGAAGGAGGGAGGGCCTAGTTTTTCAGGATTTCGTGGTCCTCGGGCTGTAACTATTCATGTCTGTGCCTCTCTTGCTTTTCTCTGACCTGGCAGGCTTTCCTGGGGTCTCTTCCCCCTGAGGTTATGGCACACGTCTGGGCTTTCCCGCCGTGTGTCCCACACTCTCAAGCGTGCATGTCTGGCTGAGGCCTCTCCTGGGCTCTTGGTCTGCATTTTTGCTTGTCTTCTCAACACGTTTTCTCACTGTGCTACCTTGGCCAAGAGCCTCTTTGTCCTTTCTCTTGGGCTGTAATGCGTGGGCACTGAAGTTTCCACCTCTTAGGGTCAGGAAGGCTGAGTGAGACGTGTGAGGAAGCACGTGCCGGCGAGGGGTGCGTTAGCGGGGTGTGCGGGGAGCGCAACTCGGGTGTCCTCTGTGTGTCCCGCAGGAAGGAAGGGGGGTGAGCTGGCCTCCGCTGTGCACGCGTACACGAAGACGGGAGACCCATACGTGAGGTCGCTGGTGCAGCACATCCTCAGCCTGGTGTCCCACCCCGTGCTGAGCTTCCTGTACCGCTGGATCTACGATGGGGAGCTCGAGGACACGTACCACGAAGTAAGGAACCTCTACCAGCCTCGGGTTGGCTCGCAGAGGCAGGGGCGCCTGCGCACTCCTGGGCCGCTCCCCGTGGCCGTGGCCTTCCCCTCCCCGGGAGTTCAGCCCACTTCCTTAAGTACTGCACGTGGTGTGCACGGAGCTCAGAACCCCGGTTCCCTCCGAGCGGCGCTGTAGAAGCTCCGTGGAGAATTAGTGCCCCGGTTTTAATGGTGGAAGCTTAGGAGGTCCCATCCCGTGCCCGGGACTAGGACTGGGTCTCCCGTGCGCCTCCCTTGTCCTCGCGGGGCAGCATCACAGGTTCTGTGGCTTCGCAAGATGACCATGTGAGCTAGACGTGGGCCCCGCGGTGCCAGCAGTGCTGGTGACGGAGTCTGCGTTCTTGCTGTGCACTGTAGGCGCGGTCCGTTCTGCTGGGAGGCAGCCCATGTGCTCCCAAGGACCGTGTGCCCTGCAGGACCTCGCGGTAAGATCCCTGCATGGAAAGATCCTTCTCTGACGTGGAGGAGGAGAGGGGAGGCCCGCTCCCAGCCCTCGTCAGGGCCGCTCCCTTCCGACGGGCCAGCAGCCTCGCAGCGGTTGTGACACTGTGGACACGCGGGAAGTGGTTGGGCCTCCTTGGGTTCTGGAGAGAATAGGGCGGTCACCCCGCAGATGTGCCGCTGGGGCTCGTGGCCGCGCAGTGGGGGAGGCTGGCTCATGTGCAGCGGGAGTTGTGGGTGCGGGGGTGGAGGGAGGCCGCTGGTGAGTGTGGGGGTGCCTGCGATCTGTGCCCCCGGTCCTGGGTTCGTGGGCTCACCTAGTGTCTTGTGGATGAACTTGGTGGAAGCGGTCATGAACTTCGTGTCACGCTCGTGTTGTTGCCGTGCTGGAGCCGGGCCTTTGCAGACAGGCATGGCTGTGGAGCCCACGGCAGGGCTTGGCTTTGCGGTGCCCTTGAACCCTCGGGTGGCGCCTGCAGGTGCTGGTGTGGGCGACCCCTTCCTCGGCGCTGGTGCCGGCGGGCCTTACTGCCGCACACACTGAGCGTGCACTTCCTGCTCGTGTGTAGCGGCTCTTCTGTGCTGCTGCTGGCCTCGTGGTTGTCACCCTTTTAAACGGCCTTGGAAAGAACATCCTTTCCTGTGCCTCTCTCTGTATTGACTGGTTGCTCTAAGGTCAGCCCTGGGAGGTGGCATTGCTCGCTGTTGGGGAGGGCATCCTTTAAATCTTGGTTCTGCCCTTTCCAGCTCTGGGGTGGCGCTGCCCGTCCCCCCGCACCGGCCCTCCGTGGTGCCTGCTGCTCCCGCCCGCTCCCCTCTGCCCGCTCCGTTCTTGGAACGGGTTTTGCTCCAGCGCGTGATGCGCGGCATCTCCTGTGATGCGTATGACTGGTTCCTGGTGAGATGGGCCAACGTTCGTGTTCATCGGTTGATTTTATTCTACTATTGCTGTGTTTGTCCTCTGCCCATTTTCCCGGTGGATTTCTCTGTTTTTCTAGACTTGAATCTTGGGATGGTTTTTTGTATTTGGATATCTTAGGTCTGTGATTGCATTTTTAAAATTATTATTTTAACTGTTTTGTTAACATTACTTCAGACTTAGAGAAAAGTTGTGAGAGTTGTACGAGAGTCACAGATTTGACTGTTGACCCTCCCCCAATGTTCCTTTTGCCACTTCTACCATACATAGCACATTCCAGTGCACAGCACCTAACAGGAAATAGAGGTGTTCCCAAATTCTTACTGAAGTTGGACTTTAATCTCATTCTCAGATAAGACGGAGTCAAGATTCTTCTGGAATGACATACAGAAATAAAAGATTTATATAGGGAGAAAAATTAAGATTATAAAAAGAGGAAAAATGGTCCCTTTTTATTAATAAAAAACTTATATTCTACATCCTTCCCCACCCAGTAATTAATACATAAACTATATGAGTTTGGGTGATAGTAATTTTCCTAGCAGCTGCAGGCTGACTTGATGAACCTGACTTTCTCGGAGATTGGGGTGGGAATCGTCTGGATCCTACTGGCCTATATATACTACTACCCATGAAAAGTCAGAGCCACAGACTGGCTAATTATCTTCTTTAAATTTAGTACCTAATTTCTAATTTGTAATACTTTTGTCTTTTTTTCTTGAGAATAATTTAGTTTGTGCTTTCTAGCCGTGAGGTTTTTCAAGGCGTCCTTAATTATACTGATTCATTGTATGCATCTGTGTTTTTAAAATAGGCTCTGAAGTGCCACCCATTCGTTATCGATTGTCTGCCTTCAGTGTGATTTGGGCTTGTTTACTTATTTATTTTGTTGGTACTAATTGTGGGACTGGAGGACGGACGGCAAATGAGACAGAGCCAGGCCGACTTCCGTGTTGATTCTCCTCGACGTTTTCTCTGCTGTCTTGGAACACTGACTCACTGGGGTAGACAAGCAAACGCTTTAAGACTGGGGTAGCTTACATGGGGTCCTTCTGGAGAACTGTTGTTGCATAGAACATATGGAAGGTAAACAGTGGGTTTTATTTGTTTGAAGAAGGAGCATTCCTGTTGCGTACGGTATTAGGGTTAACAAAACAGTCACTTCAGCCGGTCTCAGATCTGGCCTCATTGGTAAAATGTTTCTCACGTGTTTTTCTGTTTGTATAATTTCGCACTTGGAGAGAAGTCGGAAGAACTGTACAGAACATTCCTCAGACCGAGCACTGACATGGCACTACAGTAGATTTACCTTTTCTTTTTTAAGGTTTTATATTTACTGTTATTCTCACTCGGGGTCTGACTTGAGGGAAGGGCTTCGGCTCTTCGGGGCCGGCGAGCGTGTGGTTCTCCGGTGACTTGGCTCAGCCCGCCCTCCGCCCTCAGAGGAGCTCGTTTGCTCCAGCAGTTCCGCCGCTGGGATTTCTCGAAGTGCGTCGTGACCGGCAGAGCGAAATGAATCCTTCTTGACGTAAAGCAGACGGCGTTCCCGGCTCTGGGCCTCCCGCGGTCGGTACTCTGACACCGGTCGGCTCGCACCGCTGGGCCGTGCGTCTTGCTGCAGCTCGGCTGCTTCCTCACTGTTGGGTAGAGCTTCAGGGATGCGGTCCTGGAGCCCCGGGACTCAGCTTCAGCCTCTCGCGGCTCTCTCCGCCCGCTCCTCCGAACCCTCCCTGCGTGGGCAGTGGCGGCACCGGGTCGTGGGTTGTGCCGATGTGTGCGGGTGAGTTGGGCACGTCGTGAGCTTCCGTCATTTGCTCGTAATTCACAGGAGAGGAGCACGAGGTAACATTTGAGTACCCGCTGGCCCTAAGATGTCCGTGGCCTTTCTCTTACTCATGCTCATCTTCAGCTTCTCTGCTTTCTGTCAAGCCACGCATTTGTAAGTGTTCGTTTAAGTCTTTAATTTCGGGAAGGTTCTCTTTGCTTTAGACAGTATATTTACCCTAAGAATTTGGTTATTTAGACCGTTGTGTTCCGTGTTTGATCCTTAGATGATTAAAATGTGAGTATTTTTGTCTCTTCAGTTCCCGTGTTGTTTTATTTTCCCTCATCTGTGTAATGAGGTATGACTTCAGTTTTAAGATCAGATTTCTTCCAGCGTTTGGTCAATGTAAGCGGCTGCATGGGAGTCTTACGGCCGTTCTTTCCAAAGCAATGTAGTAAGTACCTGTGTGTGGAAACGCTCCGCTCTGTCGTCAAAGAAAGCACAAAATGTAGATACGCAGAAATTGCAAAAAGGACCCAGAGAAGAAATTCTGGAGTTGAAAAGTACAGTAACAAATGAAAAACAAAAACCAGGAAACATCGCTAGTGGCTCAACGGCAGATTTGAGCAGGGAGAAGAAAGGTGTCTTGCCGGTAGGCTAACAGGTTACCTGGTCTGAGGAACTTGAAGTAGGAAGACCCAGCAAGGCCCACAAGAGTCCACTCTGTGATCAGGCCGTGGAAAGACAGAGAACCCTAGAAGCATCATGCGAGAAGGAGAAGGTCCTTGAGTAGGTCAGTCGCTGATGTCTCCTCGGAAACCATGCGAGCCAGCAGGTGGTAGGATGACACGTTCAGACGCTGCAGGGGAAAACCGGCATCCAGGAGTTCTGTATCCTGTAAACGCCACCTCCAAAAGTGGAGAAACGAAGTCATTTGCAGGTAATAAAACCTGAGAGTTCCTAGAAACACAAACTGGTGACACCAAGTCCCGCAGAAACAGAGAATCTGAATAGACTTACAACACGTAAGGAGATTGAGTCCATAGTGTCAGGAACTTCCCAGTAAAGGAAAGCTACGGGCTAGATGACTTCACTGGTGAATTTTAACAGAGAAGTAAAAAGTTAGCATTAATTCTTCGCAAACTCTTCCAGAAAATCGAGGAAAGAACACTTCCTAACTCATTTTGTGAAGCTAGTATTAGTCTGATCCCAATGCCAGAGAAAGACAACCCGAGAAGACTGCAGACCAGTGTCCTTTGTGGGTCTAGTTGCAGGAGTCCTCACAGAGCACTGAAACGGGCTGGAAGTCTCACCCTAACCACGTGAGACTTCTCCCAGGAATGCAGGATAGTTCAGAATAATTAAAATCAACGTAACATAACACATACTGATAAAAGTGAAGGAAAAACACACAGCCCAGTTGATGCAGAAAGTGCATTTGATGACGTGCAGCACAAAGTAGGAAGAGAAAGGAGCTTCTCATCTTATCGGGGCATCTGTAAAGCACTGACGGTCACATCATAATGGTGACAGGGTGGACACTCCAGCCCCAGGTCAGGACAGGGGCTCCATCTTCCCTTAACATTGAATTAACATTCCCTTCTACTTAACATTGCACTGGAGGCTCTAGGCAGGGCAGTTACACAAGGGAATAACCGTTAAAAAACAAAAACACCCAGATTGGAAAGGAAGTAAGATAATTTCTGTCATAGATGGCAACATTTTATGTACAGAAAACTAAAGTGTTCACAATATGTATCTGATAAACACGTTTACCGTGTTAGCTGGGTGCGAGGTCCACACACGAAACTCGGTCACTTTGTTCTGTACTTGAAGTCAACACTCCAGAAGTAAAATTAAGAAAATAATTCTTGTGTGGTAGTGTCAGAGCTAGTCTGTACATGGGGGGGAAATTAGAGCAAAGAGGTGGGCGAATTGTGCACCGAAAACCACAAACCTGTTGGGAGAAATGAAAGCAGACCCCAGCAAACAGGGGCAGCAGTGCTCCTGGGTTGGGGGATGGCATACGGTGAAGAGGGCAGTGCTTCCCCAAATGATTTCAGATTGAGTGTGATTACTGTCAGAATTTCAGTGGCCTTTTTGCAGAAATTGGAAAGCTAGTCCTCAAAGCCCTCTGGAAGTCCGTGGCACCTGGAGAGCCACACAGTCTTGAAAAAAAACAACCACTAGAATTGGAAGATTCACACGTCCTGATTTCACAACATATTACAAGGCACAGCAGTCAGAACTGTGGTCCTGGCGTGAGTATACACGGGTAAATCGAGCGAGTAGGATTGAGACTCCAGAAGTGAATGCGTTCATTTTTGTTCAGTTGATTTTCAACAAGTGTCCCAAGACCACTCATGAAGAAAGACTAGTCTTTCTGGCTGGGACGGCTGGGTTTCCACACACGCAAGAACGGGCTGGACCTCAGATGTGTACCGTACATAAGAAGTAACTCAAAGTCCATCTCCCACGGAGAGCTGTGAGCTCTTGACACAGGTATAAATCTTTGCGACTCTGGATTAGGCAGTGGTGTTTTCGATACGTCACCAAAAGCTTAAGCAACAAAAGAAAAAGATAAATTGATTCCATCAGAATTAAAAACTTACGTACTTCAAAGGACATTGAGAAAGTAAAAAAAATAACCCACAGACTGGGAGAAAATGTTTCAGATCATCTATGTGGTAAGGATCTAGCACCCAGAATGCATAAAGAACTGTCAGGACTCGAGCACAAAGATGAGCAGCCCAGTAGAGAAATGGGCCACGTCCGGAGATCTTCCTGAAGATCCGCAGGCGGCCTTACAGAAGCACAGGAAAGACTGGAAACGTGAGTCGTCAGGGAAGTGTGACCTGGGAAACCACAGTGGGATACCGGTGCGCACATGCGTTGGGATGGTGTTAGGAGAAAGAAAAGTCAGAGCAGGACAAGTGTCAGTGAAGACTCCGAGAAGTTGGAGCCTAGTGCAGTGCTGGTGGGAACACAGTGGTGCGGCCACTGGGGAACGGAGCTGCCGGTACCTCAGAGGTCCCACGCAGGCCCGACCGTCCCCGGTGCTCAAGAGAAGCTGGCGCACACAGTCACTGAGAACTGGTACGGGGCATCACAGAAGCACGGCTGGTTACCGTGAGAGTCCAGAGCGGAAGTAGGGCCAGCGTCCAGGAGCTCATGGGTGGGTCAGCGCAATGCGGTCTGTCCGTGTCCTGGAACGGCATAGTCAGCCGTAGAAGGACTGAGACTTCGATGCATGCCGTGACATGTGCGAACCTTGAAAACATGAGGCTGAGTGAAACAAGCCAGACACAAAAGGTCACATATTGGATGCTTTCGTTTACGTGAAACATGCAGGATGGGCGAATTCTTAGAAGATTCGTGTTGTCCGGGGTTGGGCAGGGGAGAGAGGGACAGGGGAGGTCATTTCCTGACAGGTGTGCAGTTCTTCTGCAGGTGGAGAAGATGTTCTAGAATTTGATAGCGGTGGTGGTTACATACCTTGTTATGGAAAATACTAAAAAAAGCACTGATTTCCACTTTAAAATGCTAA
>RCUC01127269.1:0-58019 GCA_003697995.1 Taxidea taxus jeffersonii | reverse complement strand
TTTCATGAGTACTTTATAGTTCTCTGAGTATAGATTCTTTGCCTCTTCCGTTAGGTTTATTCCTAGGTATCTTATGGTTTTGGGTGTAATTGTAAATGGGATTGACTCCTTAATGCCTTGGTATAATTTTTTTCAGGTTTCTTGTACTTCAAGTTCATTGCACTTCTTGGATCTATAGATAAATAGGCATCAACAAATTTGGGAAAAAATTGACCATTATTTTGAACTATTTTTCTGACCTGCTCACTTACATGTGTGATAGGCAGCTCTAGGCCATCCCACAGCACACTAGAATTTGTTCGTTTCTTATATTATTCTTTTTCTCTGTGTGTTTCATGTTGGGTAATTTGCATTTCTATGTCAAGTTAGCCAATCTCTTTTTCTGCAGTGTCTCACCTGCCATTACAACCATCTAGTACAGTTTTCATCTCACACATTTTGATTTTCAACTCTAAATTTTTAGTTTTGTATATCTAGCACAGCTCTGCTGATCATTTCCTATCTTTCTCCTGTACTTCTAAATGTATTCAATAATGTGTTGATAACTGGTTTTACTGTCCTCATCTACTGTAAATTAGATCATTTGTGTCAGTTTTAAGTCCATTTTGATCGACTGGTTTTTACACTCACTGTACATCATATTTTCCTGCTTCTTTGCTTGCCTGGGTATTTTTCATCAAATGCTACTCATTGTGAGTTTGTCTTTTGGGCAACTTGATATTTTGTATTCTTATAAATACTATTCAAGATTGTTCTGGACACAGTTAAGTAACAGGGACACGTCTTTTAAGTCTTATTTATAAACTTTGCTACACATGCACAAAGCAACAGTCAGTCTGGGGCCAATTTTCCGCTTCTGACACAAGACCCTTCTGAGTACTTTAACTGCTGCCCATGCCTGACCTGGCTTTCCACTCTGGTGGGAGCAGAACTCCTGAGTTTTAGGATTGTGCCTTAATTCCTGCTGGCTCTGTTTCCTCAGCCCCAGGCAGGTCCCTACACTCCTGCCTTAAGCAGGCACTCTGCAAACCAGCGATGTCTCTCAGTGCTCTCATCTCATCTCCAAATACGCTCATGTCTGGTACTCTGCCTGTGACCCCCGGTTGTCCCCATTTCCCCCACATTCTACCTCCATCTCCAGAGACAACCCAGTTCTGCCAGACCCCTAACCTCTGATCTCTCTCCAGGCTGTAAACAGGGGAAATGAAGGAAATTCTTCCCCTTCTCTCCAGGCTCACTCTCCTTTGTTGTTTGGTGGCTAATGACTTAGAAGATGTTGTTTCATATATTTCATCCTGTTTTCAGTTGTAGCAGGCCAGCGGGTTAGCGTGGCTCCTGCCATTCCATATGGCTGGGAGCAGAACACTCAAAAGACATTTACTGAGCTCTTACATACGTCAGGCTCTATTCGTAGCACTTGCATGAACTCGTTCTATCCTCACAGCAACCTATCATATAGGACCATTATTGTCCCATTCTACAGATGAGGAAACTGAGGGGCAGGTGGTAGAATTACTTGTAAGTGGCCTGGATTCCTACCAGGCTGGGCTGTCCCATAGCCTGCCCTCTCCACCCACCCCAGCACTTCCTGCCACTGGGGCCCCACATGTGTTTTGCAGAGGCCCCATGTTTCCAGTCTCCTGGTAGTTGTCCCACAGGGAGAAGCACTGTTTCTACTTCCAACGTGCTGGGGAAATGCTGCCATTTCTCCAAGTGGAAAGTACAGCTGTGCTCTGAGAGGTCCACCCTCTCCAAGCAAGCATTCAACAATGTAGCTGTCGCTGTTGCTGTTACTGATATTATTATTAACAGCAGAGCCATGATTCAACACGGCGCCTCCAGCTGTCTCCACATACCAGCAATTCCGGAGAATGCATGTCATTTAAGACCACGTGGGTGTCAGCTGCAAATTCCCATGGGGGCTCCTCCTCGGGGGAACTGGATCAGTCAGGAACTTCTGACTCTCCCAGGTTCCATGTACCTATTAGCCCTGATCAGGATTGGATCCTTCCAGTCTGCTCCAGGCCTCCAACAGGTTTGCTGCTCTCACCATGAGTTGAAGAAAAGAACATTCATTACCTGGACTTTGGGGTCAGAGACACATAAGCTCAAAGCCTGAGTCCTTCTGAGCTCTGTGACCTTGAGCCTCAGTTTCTTCATTTGTGAACAAGGAGTTGTAACATCTGTCTTGGAGGCCATAGTGAGTCTTATACCAGATCATGGTGGGGAAGGGCACAGCATAGGTCTTGACCAGTTTGGTGTGGGCAGAACTGCTACAGTGATCTCCTGCCAACCTGGTGATCCCAGATAAGTTGTCTCAGTTTTCTGAACCTTGGTTTTCTGATCTGTGAAATGGGAGGAGGGGCGGAGGGGAGGGTGGATAACACAGTTTTCCTTATTATTGAATTGCAAGAATGAAATGAAATAATCATATCCCCCTGGTTCCTACATCACTCACCCTCATCCCTTTCATTTCACTGAACCCCAAGCTTCCTTTCTTAGTCTGACCAACCTGGGGACTCCCAGCTCTGAAGCTTGGGAGAACAGAGGCAAAGGGTGTCCATGCATCTGTCTCAGAGCAGACAAGGCAGCCCCTGTAACTAGAGCTGGTTCAGTGTTTTACTAACTTCTCACAAAGCCAAACAGCCTGTCACAGAAACACTGATGCCATCTCTAATTGTTCTGATGCTCCATTTAAACACAGCATTGCCCAGAGGCTTCCAGGTTTTTAGAAAAACAAAACAATATGGCTATTGCTTCGTGTGCTTGTGGTATTATGCTTTCCCTAGAGCCCTGTGGGTTGCACACATGTTGATTTGAAAAACCAGGGGTGTCTCAACTGTAGAAGACAGAGAAGTCTCTTCTCCAGCAGAACATCTGAGGGGCCTCAGTCAGCTGGAGGCCCAGGAGCAGACAGTGCATGAGACTCACAGAATGGTCTGGCAACAGCACCCATCAAATGGCTAGAGGTCACATCTAACACCCCATCCAATCCTGGAGGTCAGGTGACATGGGCCAGAGCCCCAGAAACTGCAGATAGAACCATGTAGCCATCAACAACCACAATGTGAGGTCAAAAATCAGCCAATATTTCTCTCTTTTTTTGAAAAATTTATGCATTTTTTGAAGATTTTTTATTTTTATTTTTTATAAATATATAATATAACCCCACCACCCTCTCCTGACACCCCTCCTCCCCGCCCCCCTCAGTTTGTTTTATGACATTAAGAGTCTCTTTTGCTTTGTCTCCCTCCTGATCCCATCTTGTTTCATTTATTCTTTTCCTACCCCCTTAACCCCCACACCCGTTGCATCTCCACTTCCTCATATCAGGGAGATCATATGATGGTTGTCTTTCTCCGATTGACTTATTTCGCTAAGCATAATACCCTCTAGTTCCATCCATGTCATCGCAAATTCAGCCAATATTTCTTAAGTACTTGCCATGTTCCAGTCACTGTTCATTGTGCCCATTTAGCAGATGAGAAAACCAAGACACAGAGAAGAGAAATGACCTGCCTGAGGCCCCACAGCTGGTAAGTAGCAGCACTGGGATTTGAACACAAAACACCAGGTTCCAGAGCCTTCAGTAGAATCATTATAATGAAGTTCAGATCCCCCAACCTAGCCCAGAAGTCACCTCCCCTTCCCGGTTTGTCTCCCTCTCATGTGTATTAGTTAGCTTTTGCTGTGTAACAAACCATTCTGAAACTTAGAGCTTAAAACACAAACATGTACATTTCCAATGTATCTGTTGTCAGTGAGGCAGCTCTCCTCGTCCAGGTGGGCCCAGTCGGGACTGGCTGGTTTCAGGTGGCCTCAGTCACCTGCATGGGCCTCAAGGGGAACTGCTGAGATGGCCAGGACACCTGTCCATAGTCTTGTCTCCTCCAGAAAACCAGCCTGAGCTTGTCCAGTTGTGTTGGTCACAGGTTTCCCAGCAGCGGGAAAGGGCTGGTCCTGTGCACAGCACTTTTTAAGTCCTTGCCTGGGTACTGTTATTACTGTCACCTTAGCCAAAGCAGGTGACCAGGCCAGACCTGGATTTGGGGTGGACAAGCAGATCCGACATCATGACAAGAAGAACAATAACACTTGTAGCAAGGAGCACACACAGTGCAGGGAGAGGTGCGTGGGCACACCGCCATCCCCATTCCCCATCTCCCTCTCCACCTATTGCCTCCTTCCCTCTGCCTGTCTGCTGCTACAGCCCGAGAATGCTCTGAATGCCCACACATGCTGCCCTGTGCCTGGAGTGTGTTTTCTCAGCTTCCTCTGGCAAGATCTTACATATCTTTCAAAATGCAGCTTGGGGACAAAAGCCTTCCCTGACTGCCTAGCCCCCCAGACAACCTGCAGGCTATTCTTCCTTCTCACTGCACCCATCACCCTGAGGTGGAACATCCTCTCCAGGAGGGTGGGAGCCCTGAGGTCAGGATCAGCATCAGAGAGCCCCGGGGCCCTAGAGTAAAAGATTAGCTCAACAACTGCTTTGGGGCTAGGAGGAAGGGAGGGAGAAAGAGAGGGAAGGGAAGGGAAGGGAAGGGAGTGGGAATAGGGAGGGGGGAAGCAAGGAGAAAACAAATAAAGAGCCTTGGGTGAAAGAGTCCAGGGTGAAAGGGTCCAGGCAGGGCCAGGCCTAAGCCAGGTAGCAGCTGACCCACCAACCCTAGCACAGGAAAGCCTGAGCTCAGAGTATGTTCCCCAGTAGGTGAGGAAAACATTTACTAGCTAATCACAAAATTAATTCCCATGGGCAAGGGTGCTGCTGAGGAGAAGGGCAGGTGCCTGTGATGGGTCGCAAGGCTTGATCTGGTCCTGGATGAGGTCCAGGGAGGCTCTGTTAGGAAGTGACATGGTAACATTTGATCAGAGACTGGAGTACAACAGGTTAAGTAGAGGGGGGCAGGATGCAGGCAGGAGGAACAGCGGGATGTTCTCTCTAGAGGGAGGAGAAGCAGGGTTCCCTGGGACACAGACACATCCTGTGTCCTCTGAGTTTGAGTGTGGGCAGGAGGGAGGGAGGTAAGAACTGTGAGGACAGACACAGGACACACGGGAACCCCCCAGGAGCAAGACGATTACCCAGGAGGCCCGGGGACAGCCAGCATGGAGTTCACGGGAGCTCTGAGCGGAAGGCAGCACTGGGCATCAGCCTGTCGGCACCAGCAATAATTAGAATCCTAAAAAAGACCTCATTATTTCTCCCAGGGCCGGGTGCCCTTTGGTAAAAGGGATGTTTCCTGCCAGATCACCCCCTGAAGATGCGTTTGTCACAGGCTATTGTGTAAATCCATGCCTGGCCCATTTAAGAGATGTGATTTATCCACTTGACTGGCCTTCATGCTCCTTCTCCAAACTCTCACAACATGGCTGCTGTGAGGAGCCCAGGGAAGAGCCATAAAACACGCCAGGTGAGGCCAGATGCCCCAGCCTGTGGGCTCTGAGCTGCCTCCCACTGCAGAGGAGAGCCCAAGGAGGGGCCAGGGGTTGCGGTGCTCCAGACAGGGGTCGGTCCCCATGGAGAAGATTCGTGACACCAGAGAGGGCAGCTCAGGTCCACTCCTACCACCGGGCTCACTGTGTGCAGGCGTGAATGGGGTTTGGGGGTGAACAGAGAAGAGCCTGTGTCTGGAGCAAGGAGACAGGAAGGACAGGTGAACAAGGTGGGTTGGGAGTGCGCCAGGCAGGGGAGGCACTGGGAAGAAGATACCACGGGGTGACGTGTGGATCCTGGCTATGGGCAGGTCGGCCGTGTGCCTTATGGGGAGAGCATGTTAGTGAAGGTCTTTCGCAGAAGCAAACCTTCAAGTTGAGGTCTCAGTAAGGAGATGGAGGACCAAGCACTAAGTTCTGCCTAGAGATAGAGGGGAAGGGTTCCAAGGAGGAGGAGACCTGATCTATGCCTGGCAGATGGGTAGAGTCGCAGCAGGTGGGAGATTAGAAGAGAACTCCAGGCAGGTGCAAAGGACCAGAGCAGCGCAGGTGTACAAGCTGGGAAAATGTTTACTGTAGCCAGAAGCGGGGCTGGAAGTGACAGACCTCAAATCTGTGCTGAAGAGGTGGGCTGTTGCATCCTAAGGCAAGGACTCCAGAAGAGCTGCGGCTGCAAGCAAGCGACACCCCTGAAACCGATCACTCACTCATGACTTCTAATGCCCCTTCCAGCTGGAAAGCTCTGTGAGCCAGACCTGCAAAGGCTGCTGACTTTAGCTGAGTGGAAACTAATAGACAGGTACTCAAATGGAGTGTCAGGAAATCCTCAGGTTCATCGAGACCAGGGCTGGTGGGGGAGAGCGGGACCTCAGTAACCAAGGTCCCCTCTTGCAGGGTCTTCACCCTGATCGACACAGCCAAGGGTGGAAATTCCCACCCTCCTCCAGAGTCTCATTCAGCTCTGCCCACCCACTGGAAGGGATAACAGCTTCCAGACCTCCCACTGGTCCTGCCTCAAACCCTCACCCAAAAAGCACCCTAGTGGGGCAAACCTGGAAATCCAGCCCTAAACAACCAGCCCTGAACCAGATCAGCCCTCCTCTCCTATTTTAGATCAACCCCATCCAGGCTTGATCCCTTTGGGAGCAGCAGATGCTCATGTCTCTCCCGGGCTCACTAGATTGGTAAAACCCTGCCACTCTCCCAGCAGAACTTCTAGGGAAAAGTTTTGAGGATTTCAGTCCCTGTGATGGAGAAAGTCTGCCTAATAAATAATTGAGAGAGCCCCAGCTTCCTGAGAGCAGTGAGGAGCAGTGAGGGCGTACCAGTCCCCCCACAGCAGAGCAGAGTTTCGGAGTGCTCCTGTGGAGGTGAAGATAGCCTCTCCTTCAGGATGAGTCAGGAGAGGCAAGAGGGCTGGGGTGGGAAAATCCTGGTCAGGCCAGGGGTGAGTTGGTGCATGGGGGCACCTGCTTCATGTAAGAATGTAGCCAGGTGGTTAGTGATTACAAGCATGGGCTCCCCATTCAGACAGGCCTGGGTAGAAGACCCATTTCCATGGACATAATACAAGGTCAGAAGCCCAGCTCATCCTTTCTTCCAGATGACCAGACAGATGGGCGGTCATAGGCAATAACAGCACCAAGCTCCCAGCAGAGCAAAGGAATCAGAGCCTTCCTTCCCTGGCAGCAGTTCATAGAGATGGGCTCTGATTGGCCTGGCTTGCACTATGTGCCCACCCCTGCACCAATCACAGTAGCCACCTGGGAGGGGTACTGTGCTTGGTCACTTATGGGTCACGTGCTCACTCCTAAGCGGAAGAGTGAACGTTGATTGGCAACCAGACCGGAAACACAGAGAGTGGGGGAGGGGCAAACCAGGTAGGCCTGAAGGGCTGGTCCTGGAAGGATGGCGTCAGCTGAGCCTTTGGCCATGTGTTCAAACATCTTCCTGATCTGGCTCCAGGCTACCTGTCCTGCCCCTTCCAGCCACATCCCTCCTGCCCTCTGCACTGTGGACATCCGATCGTCTGCAGGGCGCTCTCTCTCATCTTACCTCCCTGCCTCACATCTGTCCCATCTGCTTTGGATGACTTTCTCAGCACCATGCACAGCAAATACAGTCCCTTCTTCAAGTCTCAGGAGTCACCTGCACTGCTAAACCTTCAATCCTGCCCCTGACATACTGGGTTCGATTCTGCTGCGCCATGTGAAGCAGTGATGGTCAGGAGAATGAGGGTAATGTGGCTTTACCCCGTTGGTTGGCCTCCGGGCGCACTCCCAGCCTTCATTGAGGACAGAGGTTTAATCTCATGCTCCCCTATTGCCCTAGTTCCTAGAACATCATCTGGCACATGGTAGCCATCCAGGACTGTCTTTCGAATGAATCAGTTGATGAATGAATTGTGGTTATTGGCAGAACTGGTCTGGGAAGGGCAGCTGCTCTCCATGTGCTGTGGTTTCAAGGAGACATCTTGTCCCAGATGGTGTTCCTAAGAGCCATCATGGAGAAGTCCCTTCCCCCCTCTCACCTCGGCTTCTTCATTTGTGAAATGCAGGGCTGCACTCCCTGACCTGTAACTCTGTAAGTGTGGAGAGGACTGGCCTTGGGAAACACCAAGCCAACCTACGGGTCCCCGGGCAGCCAGGAGGGCCTTGGGAAACCAGGCGGCACAGGGCAGGGGGCCGGGATGAGAGAAGCTACCACGTGTGTAAAAGAGAAATCCTGCTGAATTTATGATTTTGCCAATACCAGAATGCTGTCAGATACTCCCCAAATTCAAGAAAGAAGTTCTGAGCCTGGAATTCACCTTCACATTATTATGGAAAAATTTACACCTATCTCTGGAAGTACAGTAACATCTGGCCATTATTCAGGGCACAATTGCCTTACTAGGGGAAAAACATTTTGCTAAATCAATTAATAAGAGCAGGACTGGAAGTGAAAGTGTTTCCCCTACGAAAATTAGCACATCTTTTTCAAGCCTCTTATTCTCAAATCTGTGAGTCTGGAAAGGACTTCAAGATCATCTGGCAGCACACATCTCTCATCCCGCGCTCATGTTCTCTGTACCCAGGTGAGCGTTCTGAAACAGGGGACAGTGACGCAGGACCTCCTATGTGCCAGCAACAGGCACAGCAGTTTGAATCGTCACCCTTCTCCCTCTCTGACCTCATCCCTACCGCTCTTCCCTCCCCCACTGAGTTCCAGCCACAGTGGCCTATTCTCAGTTCCTAACACAGGTCCAGCTGGCATCCACCTGCCACCCTCTACCTGGAGCTCTTTGTCCCCCAGTCTCTGCAAGGCTGGATCCTTCTCATTGTTCAGACCTGCGTTCAAATATCATCTCCTCCATGAAGCCCTCCCTCCTGCTATCACGCATTTCCCTCCTCCTGTGCCTGGTCCAGCACAGTTTTACCTTCCATAGCCTCCATTGTGGCCTGAAATCAATCTGCTTATGATCGTACTTGCTGACCTGCCTCCCGCTCCAGAATGTCATCTCCTGCTGGGAAGAGCCCCTGTCTGTCTTTCTCTAAGCTGCATTCCCAGTGCCCAGAACAGTGATTGGTGCACAGCTGGGACTCCATAACCATGTGTTCTACAAGCTGATGAATGAATGCTTACATGATTTCCTTTTCCCCAAGCTCTAACCTTGCCCAGGGCGCTTTCCAATCAATGTTTATAATGCATAGGAAACAAGGAGAACATACCATGAGCCAGGAGTGAGAGTTATCTTTACTCCATCAACACGTTTTTCTGAGTCATTTGAGGGATCACAAAAGACGTGTTTGTTCTATTGGAAGGAATGCCTTGTTTTCTGGCCATTTTGAAATGGCCCTAAATTCATCACTTGTAAAGGATTTTGGTGATTCTGTAAGACCACGGGCTAATTTAACAGATGAAAACTGACACATTGGACAGTGTAGTGAAAACTTAAAACCTATCTGCTCTGCAGGAAGCCTGTTTCCTCCTCTCTCACTCTGCCTGCTTCTCTACTTGTGATCTCTCTCTATCAAATAAATAAATAAAATATTTTTTAAAAAAGAGTTATCTAGGGGCACCTGGGTGGCTCAGTGGGTTAAAGCCTCTGCCTTCGGCTCAGGTCATGATCTCAGGGTCCTGGGATCGAGCCACGAGTCAGGCTTTCTACTCAGCAGGGAGCCTGCTTCCTCCTCTCTTTCTGTCTGCCTCTCCACCTACTTGTGATCTCCCTCTCTGTGTCAAATAAATAAATAAAATCTTTAGAAAAGAGAGAGAGCATTTGGTTTGACAAATCCACTCCCAGATGCTTCTCTTAAGGAAATGGCCATGGTCCCGAGAACAATACCATACTGAAGATGTGAGGCTATCTCTAGGGGCACCTGGTGGGGGCTTAGTTAGATTAAGCATATGTCCCTTGATTTCAACTCAGGTCATGGTCTTAGGGTGGTGAGATTGAGCCCCCATTGGACTCTGCACTCAGTGTGGAGTCTGCTTGAAGTTCTCTTTCCCTCTCCCTCTGCCCCTCTGCCCACCCCCTCACTCTCTCTCTCTCTCTCTCTCTGAAAAAAGAAATAATAATAAAATAAAATAAAATGAGTGGCCCTCTCTGGACTGCTTGCTTGCATGAACTTTGAAGCTGCCCGTGAGGTGTCAGCCTTGCACCGTGGGGGCACGGGGGTGGGTTGATGTGAGGGGTAGAGGCCTGTGTGAGGGGCCAGAGCCCTCCTCCAAACATCCCCCTCCCCCAAACAGGGCCCTGAGGGGGACACCCTGGCACACTTGCTGCCTCTCTTCCCGCCTCACCTGATCTCATTGACAGAGACACAAGGAAGTGCCAAATGGCGGCATTCACTGAGAGAACTCCATCCTGCTGTATCTCCTGAAAATTATGCCTCTCACTTATCTTCTTTTCCTCCTCCTAGAGTGTCAAGTAAGCCTTTTCTAGAAGCACTGAATGGAAATAAAGGGGATTAGCAGATTATTTTATTCCATTTAAAGGTAACCTGGAGCAAACATAAGTAAACAGACCCATAAGGCAGCCTCCCCCATCTCCTTTGCCCCGCAGGCCCCTGCCCTCCTGCTCCCCTTCCTGCTCCTCAGAGGCCCCTGGGCCTCCCCACACTGGGAGGAGTCATGAGTCCACCAGGGCCCTTGCCAAGGCCCACCTTCCAGAAGTCGGGCTTCCTACATTCATCTAGTGGGAGGCAGGTTGCCAGTGAAAGGCTCTGATCTTCTGAAAGGGAAAAGGGCAGAGTGCCCTGGAAAGAAGGCACACTTCAGGGACACCTGGGTGGCTCAGTCGGTTAAGCATCTGCCTTCGGCTGTGGTCATGATCCCAGGGTCCTGGGATCAAGACCCACATCAGGCTCCCTGCTCGGCAGGAAGCCTGCTTCTCCCTCTCCCACTCTACCTGCTTTGGTTCCCTCTCTCGATGTCTCTCTCTCTCTCTCTCTCTGTCAAATAAATAAATAAAATCTAAACAAACAAACAAACAAACAAAACAAGGCACACTTCATAAGGAACCTACACCAGGAGGTCCGCATCTGCTGTTCCCCAGGTTCAGCTTACCTGCACAGGGTGACTTTGCTAACAGACACCTTATGAGAGGCAAAGCTGAGAGTGGAGGGCAGGGTAACAGGCCATTGGGTGGGGGGTGGCTAGCAAAGGCAGGGGCACAGAAGGAAACCAGAAGGACACCAGAAGGAGTTCCGTAGAGCTGGAGGCTGAAGGACATGGAGAGGACGGGCTGAGTGATGAGGCTGCAAACTGGCCAAGGACAGATTTAGAATGCCAGGCTAAGGAATTTGAAATATTTTCCAGAGACCAAAGATTTTTTCTATGATGCTTCCTCTGAAGTGGGTCAAGGGTCAGGTTGCCAGATTTGGCAAATAGAAGTATCAGACTGATTCTCAGTGACACTGAATGTCAGACAATGAGTCATTTTTTTTTTAATTTTATTTATTTGTTTGAGAGAGTGAGCGAGAGAAGCAAGAGCAAGGGGGAGTGGCAGAGGGAAAAGCAGGCTTCCTGCTAAGCAAGGAGCCTGATGCAGGGCTCAATCCCAGGACCCTGGGATCATGACCTTAGCCAAAGGCAGCCGCTTAACTGGCTAAGCCACTCAGGTGCCCCTCTTTTTTTTTTTTTTTTTAAGTCATTGTTTATGTGGAATTCAAATGTAACTGGATTTCCTCTATTTCCTCTAGCAGCCCTTCTTGGGGGCAGAACAGGGGGAGGGGACACCAGGCAGGGTTTGGGGGGGTTGGTTCTTCCTCTCCTGATCACAGCTGCAAAGGCTTTGCTGCTGTCACTTTTAGATTTAGGGAAGTCTGTGTCAGTTTTCACTTGAAACAAGCATCTGAGTTTTAATAGCAACATTAAAATGTACATTAAAATCTCTGCATAATTTATGTGTAAAATATTCTCCAGCAAGTGTCTACACAGCAGGTCCACAATTTTTTTTTCTATCAAGGGCCACATAAGTAGATATTTTAGGCTTTTGTGGGTCATACAATTTCTAGCTCCTCAGCCATGCAGAGGTAGTGTGAAAGCAGCCTCTGGCAGCCCAGAAACAAATGACCGGCTGTGTTCGAATAAAACTTTATTGACAAAAGCAGACTGTAGGGCCAGATGTGGCCCAGAGACTGTAGTTTGCTGAGCTACACTTCTGGGCACCCTCAGGGTGGCTGAAGGAAACCCTCTCCTTTCCCCAGCTCTGTGCACAGAGACATCTCCCCTTCAGGAACTGATAATCTAATGGGGGACTTTAGCATCTCTCTTTCTGCCACCAACTTGTGGGGTGACCATGGAAGAGATTGCCTTTCCCTCCCTTGGTTTCCAAATCCCCATCTCCCAGATGAGGCAGTTGGACCCTCAGGATCTTCCCAGATCAGACCTGATGACCTGGTCCTGCCAGAAAAGTGACAAGTGCTTTTCTTCCTGTCCCTTTCCTGGAATTCCCCATTCCCCGGGCATCAGGTTGCAAAGACACTTTTTACTTGTTCTGCTCACTTCTGACCTTAAGCACAATGTTGTTGGGGTCCTTTCCCCCTACGCCTACAGATCCTTGGGAACCCTCCACCTCAGCCACCTCCTTAGCCGCTTAGGTGGGGGTAGAGCCCCAGGACAAGAACATCGAATCAGCCTCCCACCAACTCCCCTCATGCAAATAAATAGATGCTACTCACTGCCCGTGGCCAAGGGCCCTCATACCAGCGAACTTGAACACAGCTGGAGGTATCTTTAACACCCTATTGATGGTTTTTCCCCTATTGCTCTGTGACACAGGCCAGACAGTATAAGGCCTAGCAGTTAGCAGGTCTGAGCTGTGAGGTCAAGATGAAAGCAGGGAAGCAGGCCACAGTGCGAGGGGGCAGGTCCTTCCATGCACCTGTGCCTCCGGTCCCACCCTAACCCCGGCCACATTTCTCCTGTGCCTCCCTAGCAGACGGCCCACCGAGGAACAGCAGATTTGTATTTTGTGAGGACGCTTTAGTCCAGAGATCAATGATGCTCTCGGCACTGCTCTGCCGGTCCACAGGGGCGGATGAGCCTGCTGAGAAGCCCGCAAAGATCCAGCTACAATTAGGCAGCCGCCCGCAGAGGCCGAGGCCGAGTCCGCAATCACAGTGCATCGATTTCCAAAGTGATGCTCAGACTGAGAGAGTTTCATCGGCCTCCACGTCCTGCCTTTGTAGAGAAGGGCCTTCCATAATGAAGTGGTTCCCCCTGGGGGGGAGGGGGATGGAGGTTTTTAAAAACAGGCTGGGGATTTGGCAGATCAAAGGGACAGGGGGAGGGGGCGAGGGGGTCCAGGTCTGTTCGTGCTTCTTTAACCTGGAGCTTGCTTGGTTTTCTAGCTCAGAGGCTCATAAGGAAGAACAAAGGGCCACAGGTAGTAAGGAAGAACAGGTAGTAAGGAAGTACAGGCCAGCTGAGAAACCGTGGGTATCAGCCTCTCTGGCCTCCACATTCCACATCTGTAAAGTGGGTGCCTCAGCCCTTATTTCCATCCAGCGGTACCTCACCAGGTGTTCCGAGGATGCAGTGACCGAATTCATACCAAGTGCTCGGCGGGGGGGCCTGCACAAAGGACCCACTCGGTATCCAAGGCTTTGGCTGATGTCTTGACTACACACCTTCCACACTGCACATTGCACCTTGTGTTTTCTTCCCTAACCCCGTAGGCACCTTAGGAGCTATGGTCTTCTTTAAGCACATGAGGAAGGGTTAACCAAATTCAAGATCAGCTGTGAAATGGCAGGTCTGGGTTGCAAACCCAAATGTGTCTGATGCCAGAATCCACGTGTCTGGACCCAAACCACCCACCAGAGCTTCTCCTCCTCATCCTTCCCCTCCTCTTCCTCCCACATCCGCACTGCCAGCCAACTTCCCACAGCTTCTCCATCTGCTGGGCCTTCTCAGCCGCACAGGACACCTGCTGGCCCTTCCCTCTCTTCAGTCTCTGGGAGTCCATCCACCTGTCGGGTCAGGACGGGCTCCTCCTGAAACCATCCCCATCCTGGGGTTCACACTGGCCTACAGTACTGGACTGTCCCTGCTTTGGCCTCTCTCCTGCTTGGCCATATTAGCTAATGCTTTCAAGGGGCACCATGGCTCTGGGAGAAGAGGGCAAACCTGGATTCCTTCCCCAGTCCTGTGTCTTCCAAGCTTTGCAATCACTATAAGTTCATTTCATTGTTGACCCTCAGTGTCTCGGGATAACTGTACCCTCAAGCCCACCAGTATCGAGTGAGAAGAAATCAACATGGTCAGCTTGCTAAAACCATAATCTGCCTGGGTCCAGGCGGGGTGGGAGGGGGTGTGAAGAAGCAGCTGAGAGCAGGGTCCTTATTATCCACACCCCCTTGGTGACTGGCAATTTTGCCAAACATTTTCTTTTCCTTTTTTTTAAAGATTTTATTTATTTATTTGACAGACAGAGATCACAAGTAGGCAGAGAGACAGGCAGTGAGAGAGGGGGAAGCAGGCTCCCCATTGAGCAGAAAGCCTGACATGGGACTCGACCACAGGATCCCAGGACCACGACCCAAGCCAAAGGCCGGCTCCAACCCACTGAGCCAACCAGGCACCCCCAAACATTTTCATACCTCCCCCTTACAGGCCCACAGTGGGACCAAACTTTATTTCCCCCATGGCTCAGTGGGTCCATGTGACGAGTTCTGGCCAATGAGTTGTGTGAGCAGAAGGAATGTGTGTCACTTCCTTCTTGAGCATTTAGAGGCTGGTCATCACCTCTGACATCATAGCTACTCAGTCACCCTGGGTCTGTGGGTGGCCTGACGAGCAGAGCTTCCCCCACCCAACCCACAACTGACCTTAGGATTAATAAGCAATATTAACAGCTTATTAATTAAGCAATTAGCAAAAAGGGTGCATTTAAGGCACTGTGACTTGGGGCTGTTTGTTACACAGGAGAGCCTTGCCTGGGCTGACTGATACAGCACTCTGCGTGGACAAGACCTCAAACCAGGTGTCCTCCATGATTGGCCGTTGAATTAAGCACGGTGCACGAGCTCGCCCTCTGATGCTGAGCCAATAGGGCAGGGATGGGGCAGCAGTGACTGGAGGCCTTGGTCTAGCCTTTGAGAGGAAGGGGCAGGAGCACGCAAGTCCCCAGCCCTGGTCTCCAGACCATCAGAGTCCTGGTGAAGACAGCTCTAAATGACACAAGGAACACGGTCTGGGCAAGTCAAACCACACAAGCCATAATCCAGGTAAGAATAGTCACACAGGGGTGTCTGGGTGGCTCAGTTGGTTAAGCAACTGCCTTCGGCTCAGGTCACGATCCTGGAGTCCTGAGATCGAGTCCCACATCGGGCTCCCAGCTCCATGGGGAGTCTGCTTCTCCCTCTGGCCTCCCCTCTCATGCTGTCTCACTCTGTCTCTCTCTCGCAAATAAATAAATAAAATCTTAAAAAAAAAAAAAAAGAATAGTCACACAGGCCTCACCCAGTTCAGGGGCTCAGACCATCTGCCCACAGAACAGCCAGAAGGCGACGCGATTTGGGCCACTGGTTCCTGGCCACTGAAGCCCCACACAAGTTTGTTTTCCCTGATCCATCTCCCCTTCTTGGAAGTCAGGCTCAGGGAACTCTGCTGGTCCACGAGTTCAGAACGAGGGCTCTGGAATCAGTCACCTTGGCCTGACACTTCCTAGCTGTGTGACCCTAGATGAGTCCCTTTGCCTCTCTGAGCTGCATTGTCCTCTGGGAGGATTCCAGGAGGTGATAGTAAGAGGGCTCTGAGGAGGATCGGCACAGGTAAGGACTCAATGAGAGGGAGTCCAATGCCATCCCCTGGGCTCGGGGAGGCCAGAACCAAACATGTGACAGTCCAACTTCTTAAAGTTATTTTGTCTTCTTGTTTACATATTGCCAAGGTTTAACATGGGGGAAAGTACAGAGAATAATAAGAGAAAAGAAAGACATCTGTTCAAGCACAGAGACGGGACCACAGCCCAGGCCAGGGTTCAAGGCCTAGCTCTGGCACTGTCTTCCTGCATCTCTCAGGGCAAATTCTCCACACCTCACTCTGCTGGGAAACAAGGATGCCATTGGGTCATCACTGATGATGGGCATGTCTGAAGGTGAAACAAGTTGAAGGAAATGGGTCTGAGAAGAAATGGGTCTGGCTCATGGCAGGAACGCACAGACTCCAGCTTTTAAAAAACTGCCACCAGTCATTGAACCTGCTTGTGGGAAATTTTACAACCAGAGATCTAGTGGGTGGAAGCCACAGCCATCAACAGCCAGCTGTCTCTCTGGAGGTCACCAGGGTGACACGGGATTATATCCCCTGGGCTCCAAGGGAAAAACTAGACCAAAAAGGGCTGCTGGGGCCAAGATTCTGCCTACCACACGGAAGAACTTTCTGAAGTCCTCCGTAGCTTCTCTGACTGCCAAGCTCCCTGGCCTGGCGGGACCAGGCCCCGCTTCCTCTCCAAGCCAGCCCTTCACCCCCCAGCCACAGGCAGCCCCCTCACTTCCCTTCCCGGCCTTCGACCCTGGTTTCACTCATGGAGCCCTTCTCTTCTTGCTCCCACAGTCTGCTCCCACCTGTTCCCCGGGAACCCACTCAGGGGCCCTACTCTCCAAGCCCACCTCCCAGTCACTGGAAGAGCTCCATAAATGTTTGTTGTTATTTTTTTAACTACTTTTTTTATTTGAGTGTAGCTGGCACGTAATGTTACATTAGTTTCAGGTGTACAACATAATGATTGGACATGAAACATTATGCTGGGCTCACCACAGGTGTAGCTAAGCATCCGTCCCCATTCATCAGTACTATAAGGTCACACTGTATTCCTCACGCTGTGTCTTTTATTCCTGTGACTTACTCCTTCCAGAACTGGAAGTCTGTATCTCTCTCTCCCCTTCACCCATTTTGCCCGTCCCCCGACCCCCCTACCTCGGCCACCTTGTATTTCCAGGTACTGCTGTTACTATCTTTAACTGGTTAGTCCTAGGCTCACTTCCTGGCTGTGCATTCTTGGATATGCAACTCAACCTCCTGAATCCTTGTCTCCCTCCCGGGGGGGCTTCAAGGGAGGAGTGACAGTGAGACGCGTCTTGCTCAGGATTGGGTCCAGGTGTGGAGCACCGGACCTGCCAGCCCCCCGGGGTCTGGGGAGCCAGGAGGGGGTGAGGCTTTCATTTGCAAGAGGGATAGTTGGTTATTTCAGAAAGGACGCAGAGGAAGGCAAAATAAATCACAGCCCTCCCACCTAACTGGGTAAGCATTATTGATTTGAGGCGGGAGGCATAGTGTTGCAGGTGTATTGATGGATGGGGTCAGGCCGAGGCTTTCAGGGAGCTGTGAACTGCATAGGCAACCAGCTCTGTCCCTGCCCTCCTGGAGCATGGGTTACGGGACTAAAGACACCCACAAAAGGGCGCCTGGGTCGCTCAGTCCGCTAAGCGTCTGCCTTTTACTCAGGTCATGATCCTAGGCTCCTGGGATCAAGCCCCGTGTGGAGCTCCCTGCTTCTCTGTCTGTCCCTCCCCCCACTCATGCTTGCTCTCTCTCATATAAATAAAGTTTTTTTAAAAAGGCACTGACAAGGCTTCAACAAGAACAGCTCAGCTGCCGGTTGGGGTGGGAGCAAAGCAGGGTGTGTCTAGGAGTGGCAGTGGCACCCAAAGGAAAAGACAGCATTCAGCCTGATGTGCCCCTATTCCCAAGAGGGATGCCGGTGCTGAGATTAGCATCACAGGCAGAGGAGAAAGGAAGTGAAGAAAATGAACAGATTTCCCTGCCCACGTGAAGCTTCCGTTCTGCGTAGTCTATATAAATGTGACTCCGCACATTTCCCAAGTGAATTTCCTCATTCCAGAAGATGTGTTCCTTGAGGTCAAGGAAGCTCTGCTCCACTGGGAGACAGCTCTATGCTTGGCACACAGCAAGTGTGCTTGTTTCCTTAAGTGATTTAGCTCACATTTGCCTGGAACCTCACATTCCAGGAACATTCAGATTACAAATATCAGGGATGATGTAGGAAAGTTGCTTGGCCCAGAGAGGCCAAGCAACTTTCCCAAAGTCACACAACAAGGTACTGGCCCATCCAGGACTGAAACAGGGAAGTGCTGACTAGGCGCCGGGTGGGGGATGCTCTTCCTGCCCTGTTCACATCCACCAGGCATGTCCAAGGCTGCCAAACAGCGATTTTATTAGAGCGTAAAAACAACTTATTTTCCCCTAAAAATAACTGAAAAATAAATGACCGAAGAAGATACCCAAATGTTTATAAATGTGCTAAAACCGCGTTCTGAGCACATCAAGGGCAGAGGCATAAGCGGGGGAAGAAGCCTCCAGCCCACCAGGCAGCCACGGCCGTTCTGCATGCGAGACGGAGCCAGCTCCGCAGGTGCCCCCGAAACCCAGCAGGAAATCCGA
The DNA here is from genome assembly GCA_003697995.1 of Taxidea taxus jeffersonii. Classification (NCBI taxonomy): domain Eukaryota; kingdom Metazoa; phylum Chordata; class Mammalia; order Carnivora; family Mustelidae; genus Taxidea; species Taxidea taxus. The sequence goes on along the minus strand of RCUC01127269.1, from coordinate 39,689 downwards.
AGCTGAACCCCCAGAAAGTGAGCTTCAGATGCCTTCACTATTCCAGCTGCACGCCCACGAGAGTGGAACTTCCATCGCCTTGTAAACATACTAAACTTGCATCTTTCACAGGAAATCATAAACAACCTTTACTCTAAGGGAAAAAAAAAACCCGGCTTCTTCTCTAGTAACATCAGACGGGTTAAGACCTGACCTAGAAAAGGGAAGATGGGGCGCCTGGGTGACTCAGTGGGTTAAAGCCTCTGCCTTCCGCTCGGGTCATATCTCAGGGTCCTGGGATCGAGTCCCGCGTCGGGCTCTCTGCTCGGCAGGGAGCCTGCTTCCTCCTCTCTCTGCCTGCCTCTCTGCCTACTTGTGATCTCTGTCTGTCAAATAAATAAATAAAATCTTAAAAAAAAAAAAAAAAGAAAAGGGAAGGTGGTTTAGAACAAGGAGGAAAAGCATATAATTTATTGCAATTCTACTGTGTCAGACACAGATTGACACTTTTAATTCATGGTTTAAACCCACCCACTAACAAAGTGGAGCGGATGTGATTCCTCCCAAACCCCATCTCTGCACCTGCCCCACCATTCTCTGCTGATGTCCAAGCCCGTCTGCTTAGCTGGGCCTGTTCGACTCACTGGATGGCAGAACAGATCCACTCTCCCTAGGGCCATCCGTCAGCCTGGTGTGACTGTGACTGTGTCAGCAACTCCCTGCTCACTCAGCTCCGAATCCAGGCATCTCCTGCATTCCCAAGAAAGAGGGAGCCGCCCACGAGCCTCCTCTTCCAGCAGGGGGCAGGTGCAGCCTCAGGTCTGGGGGCATCAGGAGAGAGGGAGGGCACTGCGCCCCTCACAGCTGGCCCAGCCCCTCTCCCCCCCTCCCACCTTGGATGAGATGGAGCCAAGGTTCCACGGACGGGATGCAGGCTTGAGTCTGCAGACGTGAGCTCATATCCCACCTCTATTCACCGCCTTCTGGGGTCTTCCTGACCCTAGGTTTCCTTGTCTGTAGAATGGGAATAATACTCCCTAATTTGCAGAACAGGTGTGAAGACAAAATAAGCTGACTGATGCTAAACAACTTGCTTGGTCCTTTGTGCTTGGTGGCTGCATAATAAATGTTGCTCTCTCTTCCTCTCCTGTCCATGGCAGGAGGAACTGTGCCCCGCCCCAGAGATGTCCGTGTGTTAATCCCTGGCACTGAGAACACGTCATTGTATGGCAAAGGGGACTTGGCTTTCTCAGGGTCCTGGGATCGAGTCTCGCATCAGGCTCTCTGCTCAGCAGGGAGCCTGATGATCCCAGGACACTTTGGTTAAGGATATGTACCTTGAGATGGGAGATAATGTCAGTCTGATTAGAGTGGGTGGGCCCAATCAAACCCCATGAACTTGAAAGTAAAAGAAAGAAGAAGAAACACCAGATGGAAGAGGAAAGAGAGGTTCAAGGCACAAGCAAGAACTGATGCATCACAGATGGATTTGGAGATGGAAGAAGGGGCACAGGAGTTAAGAGAGTGGGCCCCAGGAAATGGGGACCTCAGTCCAATAGTCACAAAGAGCCAAGTTCAGCCAACCACCCACTGAGCCAGGAAACAGACCCTCCCCGGGAGTCCCTAGAAAGGAATGCCATTCTGCCATTTCTTTATCATCATGCTGTGAGGACTTTACCTGACCTACCACCTACGGGTGTCTATGGTAGCCAAGTGTGTGGCTATGAGCTGCTAAATTTGTGGTGATTTGTTAAAGCAACAATAGAAAATTAATACACCTCCCCACCACCCTGAGCCCAAACTCTCAATGTCACTATATCCCAAGCCCAGGAGGTGTGCACTGTTCCCAAGACCTGTCCTGTCCTCAGTGCCTCTGCCCAGGCCTCAGTGCTTCTCTTCTACTCGGAGAACTCCTATTCACCCTTCAAAACCCATCATGCCATTCACCCATTTTCCTCAGTATTCCAGTAGGGTCTACGGGTGTTGGGCCAGAGTCAGGCCCAAGGGACTAATGCCTGGCAGGATTTGATACTTACCTTCCAGTGTTCTTAAGGCCAAACTTCTCAAGCAGCCCAATCCTGCTTGGCCTGCTCTCATGCTTGGCCAGCCTGAAGGATCTAGGCCTGCTTCACCCAAGTAGGTGAATTTACTCAGGGTTTGAGCAGCAACAGGCCACTGGCCAGCAAACCTGAACCACATTCTCCAACAGAAGCTTCAGCAGAAATAAAGGAGATACTTTTTGCTCTCTATCCACCTGACTCCTGGATCTTTCCTTCAACTGGTTCCTAACTCAGGTAGGGAGGAAGAGGAAAGCAGGTAGTTTATTACCTCCCCCCCCGGACCCCTACGATGACACCCCATTAGATGCCCGGAGAGAATGCTACATCCACCCACTTCCTGCTATCTCCACCATGACCACTCTATCCTCTAATGAACTTGAACCCTTAAGGAGGTCCCTTCACTAATCTCTTTGCCATCAGAGTCTCCCTCCCTACATCACCGGCACTCAAGCCCCCTCCCCAGGGTGCATGCGCCTTCTGAAACAAGAAGTTGCTGAGTGCCTGTGGGCAGCAGGTCGAAACGCAAACCCTGCACTCAGCATTCCAAGCCCGGCCTGCTCGGACTCGTGCAGCTCCTGGCCTGTACCACCTTGTCCTCCCAGGCGCCAACACTGTAGTGTCCCTAACGCTGCGGGTCCCTGACCACAGGGCCTCCCCCTGCACCTGGGCCTCTGCAGGCCAGCCCCTAGTCCTCGGGGTCCCCTCTTCTCCGGGGAATCTGCTTGTCCTCTAGGACTTAGCCCAGAGGGGACCCCTATAGAGCCAGTCCGACCTCCCCCCGACCTCCTCGTCAGGGTAAGGGTGTCCACTTTGCCCCGACGACAAACTCCAGTTGTGAGAGTGCCAGAGCCTCGCATGTGAACACGGAGGGCAGGACCAGCCTTTCTTCTCCAGACCCCTCAGGATTTCCCAGCCCAGAGTCAGCAGGGCCAGACCCTATCACTGGCTCTGCTACACAGGGGATTTCCAAAGCATCACAAACTCCTGAGCTCCCCCTGCAAACTTGCCCCCTTCTGGGTGAGCTAGGGCCTGAGGGCTGCCCCTGCCAGGAAAGCCTCCCAGCTGTCAGTTCTCAGATGGCCATGTTCCATGGCACGTATCTGCCAGCACGTGGGTGCCTCTGAAGACTCTGCCAAAGTCAGAGGGAATACATGACTTGATACCACTCAAATGACCTCTTGATGCCCAAGTCTAAACACTTCTAAAGACCCTACTGTGGGCAAGAGATACATCAGCTGCACTGTCCTCTGTCCTCCACAACCAGCCCTATTAGCTCTTCAGTGAGGAGCCATGGGAGCAGGCACACAGGCCTCGGGGTGGACCCCCACCATCTCAGTGATGAATCCTTCTGCTCTTCTGCCCTTGGCAAACACGGCAGCCACAGATCAGAGCCTCTCTCACCTCCTACGGGCTCCTATACAGACCACAGCCACGCCCGGGCCTTGGGTCCATGGGAACCCTGGGCTGTCAGGATCTTACCGCCCTGAGCAGTCCGGGACCATGAGACATGGATGCAGGGGTAGACACAGCCTTCGTCTGCTGGAACAGAGCCCACAAGTGGTGCATACCACCCCAGAAGTGGCGTTCCTGGATTGCCTATGGGGGTGCTGGGCACAGGGACTAATGGGCCTGGGTTTGAATCGGGCTTGGCCATTTCACCACATGGGTGGTCTGGGCAAGTCTCCTTGCCTCTCTGAGCCTCAGTTTCCCACCTAGGTGAGTGTGGGAGGGGCTGCAGGGGCAGGGCTGGAACCAAACTCCCAGGGCCCTGAACAGGCTCAAGGTCAGGTCACGGCTGTACGAGCAGTGGGGCCTCAAGGGGCTCTGAGCAGCAAGAGGACAGGCCACTCCTATGTTTCAGACAAATCCCTCAGGCCCCTGTGGGTTGTGGGGACAAAAGGGAGACCTGCTGTGCAAAACCTTAGACTTCCCACAGCTGAGCAGCCACCCAAGAAATGGCAGCAAAGGTGGGGGGGAGGGGTCGGAGACAGTGGTTCCCAGGACGTCTTCCCACCACCCATCAGCACACCAGCGCCTTACGCACACAGGTGCTGAACCCCGCACCTCACAGTACCCAGCACCCCGCACCCTCTCCTCCCTGCGTCCTCACGGCCCCCGAGAGGTAGGTGTCATTACCATCCACTTTCACAGAAGGAGAAATTGAGGCCCAGAGGAACCGCAGAATGGGAAGGACCTGGGAGAACTGCCCTCCAGGTCCACACCCATTTCACAGAGGGGAGAACTGAGGCCCAGAGATTGGCAGTGGCTTGCAGAAGAGAACTGTGCTAAATGCCCCTGGTGCAGGCCTGGCATGCACACGAGGGTCAGTAAACAGGGGTTCCCTCTGCTCCCTGGCCCTTTCGAGGCCGCTGTGTCGGAGCTCAGGCTGGGAGCACCCCTCGAGCACCATCAGGATGAAACTGAAACATGGATGGATGATGCCGGTAGCCAGTCCGCCCAGTTCCGTGTCACCCCTGCCTATGGGAGTCTGCAGTCCAGCATAGGTATGGCCGGATTTCAGGCTAACTTACAGCCCCACCATTCTCCACTGGCTCCTGATGCCCAGCAGTCTCCCCAGATCTCTGAGGGCAGGAGCCAGGCTGGGTCCCAACTTCTCAGACCCAGATCCTGGGGACAGGGCAGGTGTCAGTCTCAGCTGGGAGGGTAGGTGGGGCCTGCTGGGAGCAAGGAGGGCTCTCTGCTCCCAGGTCACATGGGGAACCGGGAATTCTAGTCACTGGGGCATCCGGAGCAGGGAACAGGGGTGGTGAGGGGCCGTGGAGCCAGGTCACGTAGGGCCAGGCTGGAGGGGCTCTGGGGAGCAGGAGTGCTTTGGAAGGACTGCCAGGGGTTGCCCCGTGAGCCCCAGGGAGCATCCAGGACTGTAAGAGGGTGAGGTTCACACTCTGAAGGTTCCCCGGAGCTGTGACGGCGTCTCCCTGCCCAGGCTGTGCTCAGCTGGCCCCACGTCCCCAGAGAGGGCAGGTCGGCTTCTCCCCTCAAGAGCGCTCAGCCACCACATCCCTCTCTCACAGCACCTGTAGGAAGGACCCATGGACAGTCCCTCTGCTCTGCTTCTCTGGGGCTGGTCTGCATGACTGCTGACCTCCATGGGAGCTGCAGGCCTGTGAGAAGGAAAAGCACGTGGTCCCCTCCCACATGGCAGGAGGGCCCGACCCATGGCCTGTCACTAGAGATCACATGAGGCTTCTTTGTACCCATCCTCCTTAGAAGCCGCCCCATGTGCCCAGGGTCCCATTCTATGTATGTCAGGGCAGACCCCAAAGCTGGCCTCTTCTAGAAGGGTCCCAACTCCACCCCCATCAGAGGGAGCCCGGACGCTGCCCCTCCAAGAGGCAGACCCAGACCTGGGTCTAAGGGGAACAACCCTTAGAGCCATCTGATCCACTCCTCCCCCCTTTTCTCAGAAGGAAAACTGAGGCCCGAAAAGGAAAAGTGATTTCTCAAGGACCACCTGCAATTTGGCGACAAGATGTCTCTTTTCCTCTCCCCCTCTCTCTGCTCCACCCTCCCCCCTCCCCGCCACTGCCCACTTATTTTCTTGCTGTCTCTGTCTAGGTCTTGCCTCACATTACACGGTGGACTGTGTTATGTTGTGATCATATGGCCTCGGGAGTCAGGCAGACCTGGTTCAAATCCCAACCCCACGACTTCCTGGCCACACCATCTGACGGCGTCTCTGAGCTTCTTGGAGCCTCAGTCTCTCCCTGGGAAACAGGGAAAATCTAAAAGAGACAGAAAGAGAGAAGTGCCACTTGGGATAAAGCCAGAACTGGGCTCCTGACCCCTCTTCCTCGGCTGCTATGTTGCTGAAGGACCCACCATGCCCCGGACCTGCCCTAGCTTGGGTTTCAAAGGCATGTGAAGGAGACCGGAGCATTTTGCCCATTTTAATATCTACAAAGGGGACAGTATGGGCTCAGTGACTGCATGACAGTGACAGAGTTATTTTTCAACTCCAGTCTGGGGCAGTGGGGGGGGGGGCAGTTAAAAACCCCCTCCCCTCGCCATCTGCCTCCCCAAGCCCTGCTCATTCTGAAGAAAGCTGCAAGACCCCTACCCAGCTGTCCTGGGATACAGGGGAGGGGGCGGGGAGAAGAGACAGGTCTGGAATTGTAGGTGCCAGTCTTCCTGTCCCTCTGTGTCAGGAGGGTCTGTCTGGACCCAGAGCTTGTGAAGAGGCAAGAAGCAGCAGCCTGCGTTCTGGGCAGCATGGCTGGCCTTTCACCAGGAAGCAATCCCTCTCCAGCTCCAGGCCATTCTAGTCCTCCGTCAGCGACGCAAAGCCTGGTCCAGGGATGGCCAGCCTGTACACCATTGTCATTTCCTGGCAGAGTAATGGGGTGACACGTGAAGGGGGTGAATGGTCTCAGGTGGTTTAGAAGGGCCTCTTGGAGGAAGTGACATCTGAGCTCAGATAGTCACAGAATCTCGAGGCTGATCCTCCAGCCCAGGGCACCTGGAACCCTCTAGGTCAGGGGCTAGCAGGTTGAAAGGACAGGAACACAGCAGGGCAGACAGGCTCAGGCTCAGCACAGAGGTACAGCCAGGAGCCTGGAAGACTGAGTGTAAGCCATGAGTCCCCTGTGAGGACAGAAGCTACCCAGCTCCAGCCAACCCTCTGGACCACACCCAGGGTCATTAGGTCGTTAGACCTCTTCATTTTTTAGGAGAAAAGGAAATCAAACGTTTATGTGAGCTATCCCAATTTTTAGACTTTCCCAACTCGTTCTATTTTTTTTTTCAGAAGACATTTTGTTGGAAGAAAAGTCCATCCCCCACCAGATACATCCTACAGGCCACAGTTGCACAACTCCTGACCCAGTCCAAAAATCTCCATTTTACATGAGGGCACGGGATTCTTCATCTCTGTCTGTCTCTCCAGCCCTCCCAGCCTTGGCGCCTCATCTCCACGCCCCGCCTGGTGCTCCCCCTCCTCCCCCTAGCTTCTACCCTCCTCCCCCAACGTGTGCCAGGTTTATTTTCAGAACCTCCGAATCCTTCCAAAGCCTCTGACATTTACTCTTTGGAATTAGAAATTTTTCTATTTCTCTTTCCCAGAGCAAGGCTGGTGAGTGAGATTTCCCCGGGGACCCACCTGCCCTTCCAGAGGTGAAGTATAGGGGGCAGAGTTGGCTTATGTCAGTCTGGCACCAACTGTGCCAACCAGCAATTATTAGGCACCCACTGTGTCCACCAGGCCCTTCTCAGGAACCACCATGGTCAGATCATTTAACAACCCTGCGGGCTTGGTGTTACCATCTGCACCAGGCAGGTGAACAGGACGGGTAAATCACAAGACCACATGGTAAGTGAGAGAGGGAGCAATGATATTACCACACCTCTTGGGCCCGAAAGTCCATTTCCTTCCTCTGTGCTCTGCCTTCAAGGTCCATGGGTGCTGGAGCCCTGAAGGACAGAGAGCATTTGGGCAGAAGAAGGATTTGGAAGGAGGCACTCCAAGGAGGTAACTTCCAAAACAAAGACACAAAGGTAGAGACAGCACATGTCTGAGGGGCCAGTGGGAGAGGTTGGAGTAGTGGGGTCATGTTCAGGAGCAGAAAGGGATCAGCTCAGCTCAGCTGCAGAGGTGGACTTGGCCTGTGTGGGTCAGGGCTCTTTGATCACAGGTAGAAGGAAAGCCAGCTCATTCTGGCTGAGTTTGAAAAGAAATACATTAGCTCATCCAAATGGGCAGTCCAAGGGAGACATGAGCAGGGGTGGGAGGAGAAAGGGCTGCTTGCAGAAGGGAAATATCTTGGTCAAACAAAAAGAAGGAAGGGGAAGGTAGAGGAGAAGAAGGAGAAGGAGAGAAAGAGGAGGCAAGGGGACAGTTCACAGGAACACGCTCAAACATGAGGGCTTCCATGGACAGGGGCCTGCTGTAAGCATTTTACACACACCAACTCTTCTATTCTCAGAACAATTGCACGACGTACGTATTGTCATTACACCCACTTTATAGATGAAGAAACTGAGGCTCAGAGAGGTTGAGGAGCTCCTTCAGAGTCACTGCTGCTCCAAGATTTTATATCTTGGCTTCAAAGTCAAGGTCCTAACCACTGCAGTGCGCGGCCTCCCCTCTGGACCACTGAGGGCAATGTTCCCAGTTCCCCCACCAGCTCCGCGCATTAGTGGCCATCACGTCATCATCACTGTAATAGTTTGCTGGGGCTGCCATAACAAGACACAACAAACTGGGTCACTTCGAACAACAGAAATTTGTCTTCTCGTTCTGGGCAGATCAAGTCCCGTATCAGGGTGTCTGCAGGGCTCCGCTACTTCTGAGGGTGCTGGGGGGACAGGATCTGCCCCCAGTCTCTGAAGCTTCCAGGAGCTACAGGCATTCCTCAGCTGATGGACAGCCATCTTCTCCCTGTGTCTTCACCTCGTCTTCCCTCCGTGTTGGTGTCTATGTCCAAATTTCCCCTCTATAGAAGGACACCAGCCACATTCAATTAGGGCCCCCCTTAACCATCTCTTTTAACATGGTTACTTGTAGGGAGACCCTATTTCAAGGCAGGTGACGTTCTGAGGGAGTGCGGGTCAGGAAGAGCACATCACTCCGGAGGAACACGGTTCAGCTCATGACAACCATCAGCCCCACTTTGCAGCAACATATCAGCCATTGTCAACTGTCCTGACTGGTGACATCTGGGCCCAGAGGAGGACCGCCCAGGTGGTTCAGAGGCTAGGCACAGAGGCAGAGGAGCGCATTCAAGCCTTCTTCCAGGGTGGGGTCGCAGCGGCCCTGAGGAGGAGACCTGCTTGGGGCCCGAAGGAGGGGACGGGGGTGTGGGGGAGGGGCGTCAGCTCAGAACACGTTTCCAGCTGGTCCTGAAGAGTTGCAGATTTTGAAATATGAAAGCGCAAATGGAGAAGACATTCAGTTGAAATGGAAACGTGTTACGGTGGGCAAAAAGGAAAGAACATGGAAACTGCATTTCCTCTCAGGACATGTTTATGTGTCTCTTGAAAGGAATTTCCCTAATACAGCAGCCCCCAACACTGAGAGGCGGAGGTGAGGGGGCCCAGCTTCCGGGTGGAAAGATGGCAGCAGCGACAGGACTGATGTGGCGGTTGTCGTGCTCGGGACACCGCCCTGGGAAGAGGGACTCATGGTGATGGTGGGGAGCCTGGGAGGAGCCGGCTGGCACCCACCTGCCAGGTGACCCTGGGGACACCATTCAAGGACTCCAAGCCTCCCTCCTCACCTGCCTCCAGCAGCCACACTCAGGCCCAGCATCCCCAACCTCCCCATCCCCAGGGCAGAAGGCAAAGGGCCACAGGGCAGCCATGGCAGTGCAGAGAAGAGGCACCGGGATTTAGCGACATGGCAAGCACCTGGAGGTGGCTGGCTGCTTCACTTCCATAGGCATTAGCTACAGGTGCACAGTGCCCCACCCCCCGCAGGAGCCCCCAGGCCCCAGGGCTCACCTCTGACCTTGACCCCAGCAGGCAGCTTCTCACCAGGTGGTGACCAGGGCCCAGGGACCAAGGCAGCCCCTTCTCGCCTCTCAGGAGCTGATGATCACTACACAGGACAGAGGGCGAGGCTGTGGGGTGGCTGGGTCGGGGAGGGTGTGGGGTAGCAGACTCAATTCTGCAGCGATCACCCTGTCATTTCTTCCTATGGGCCGCTCATCTATCCTTCCCAGCAAACCCACATGATCCCCACTTAGCAGATAAGGAAACTGAGGCTGGGGATGACAAGGGATGTGCCCAGTCACCCCACAGGAGCATGAGGACACAGGGCTCCCACTCCCACTACCTGGTTCCAAAACAAGCACCTGGTTCTGCCCCGCCCCAGAGCTCCTTACGAGTGGGCCTCTGCCCTCCAGCCTGTGTGCTCCTTGAGGGCAGCGGCTCTGCCTCCTTCACCCCTGCATGCCTGTTGAGTGGGTTCCCAAGCTCCAGACTCAGGAGCCCCTGCAGCAGCTTCCTCTGGGAGGCTCAGTAAAGACACAGATTCTTGGGGCACCTGCTGGCTTAGTCGCCTAAGCGTTCAACTCTTGATTTTGGCTCAGGTCATGACTGCAGGGTGGTAAGATCAAGTCCCGTGTTGGGCTGTGTACTAGGTGTGGATCCTGCTTAAGATTCTCTGTCCCTCTACCCACCAGCCCCCTGCTTCTCAAAGGGGGAAAAATATGCAGATTCTTGGTCCCTCCCACAGCTGCTCTATCAGTGTCTCTGGGTTGGGGATCCCACCTGCAGTTTTTACAAACCGCCCAGGGGAGTTATGTCCCAGCACCCATGCCCTAAAACCACGAACATCACTCTCTCTATGTCTTTGGGCTTGAGGTTCAGACCTGGTGCTGAGTGCTTTACATACAGTGATTCAGACAAAACTCACCAGTGACGTCTACCATTATGTGCCCCTTTTACAGACAAGAATGCTGAGCTATGGGCTGACTGAGCAATTTTCCCAGCTTCTCCCAGTTGATGGACTGGCATTGAACCTCACGACAACCTCAGACATAAGCCAGCTTCAGCACCTCTCACTTGTGCACTAACCCAACATGAGCATGCTTCCCAGAGCGAGAACAGCAATGACCAACACTTATTCAGCATTTCACAGACACAAGCCTGGCAGCAAGTGCCCCGTGGCAAAGCCTTCCCGAATCTCCCGCCTCTCGAAGTCAAGTACGATTATTAACCCCACTTACATCGGAAGGGCTGAGTCTCCTACCCAGGCTCACACAGCTGATTCTCTTCAGAGCCAAGATATGAACCCAGGTCTTCCCATCAGATCACATCCCCATTAGTCTTTGCTCGTCTCCAGCCATGGACCCCACTAAGTCATCGTAGATAAAGAGAAATAACATGTACTGAGCATTTACTGTGTGCTAGGCACATAGAGCTTAACTCAGTGCCTGGCCTATAGCCAACCCTCAAAACACATCTGCTGATGGACTCGCTCTACATATGTAAACTCGCTTAAGGCTCAGATCTCCCCGTCGAGTCTCATGACCACCTGGGAGGTAGGGGTTATTATTACTCAATTGTGCATATAGAGAACCTAAGGCTCCTAGAGTCAGAGGGTTTGCCCAAGATCATGCAACACGAGTGCTCAATCAACAGTAGCTTGTGGTGTCCTCTTCTTCCTTCCCTTCCCTTGGATCCACACTGACACCTTGCTGGGGTCCCTTCCTTAATCCTCCCCAAATCCTGGAATGGCCCCTTGGGCTACAGAATCAACCAAACCCAATCCTCATCCCTGCCTGGATTCTCATCACATTCTGTGATGAATGTCATTGTTATGCAAGCCATTCTGAGTGTAGTTTCATTGACTTAGAGTCTGAGCATCATTATGGATACAAGGATCATGATAATGTGCAGGAAATGTAATGTGATCATTGAAAGAGATTATCAGTGGAGGAGGCTGGGGGCCAGGAGAAAATTGAATCACCAGTGTGATTGCGAATGCTCACACCTGTGCCGCCCGCCCCCCCCATCACATCACAGCACCCCACCCCCATCCCAGTCCCCTCTCACTGCACTCCAGCCCCCCGAGCCCACTGTGCTCTGGATGCCCTCCTCCCCACCCCCGCACAAATGAGAAAACAGGTGTTTACGGAAGAAAGTCATGGACTAAGATGGCCCAGCAAGTGGCGGACAGAGCCCAGAAGTGGCCCAAAGGGATCTGGTGCCAAACTCAGCATCAGAATATTGCCCTACACCATGAGTATCACAGAAAATCAAACCTAATTCCATTGTGTGGATTTTAGAAGGACAATGTCAATCGAATTCACTCATCAGACACATCCCTCCTCCTCCTTCAAAGGAAAGCAAAGAAGTGGAAACTGAAGAAGGTGCTCTGGACGATAGTCCCAAGAGGGTGACAGTGGACCACAGGTTGTGGCACGGGTGAGTGGGATGCACTTGGATCTGAGCCCACAGCCAGCGGCAAACCCCCTTACCCCCAACTAGGAGAGCATACGGGAGCACAGAGAAGAGCCAGGGAGACAGAGTGGATGCCCGCTCTTAGAAGAGCCTGCCCTGGCCTTCCTGGAATGGGAATGAGTGGTTTCGCCAAAAGAGAAAGTGACTTGGCTTTTTGTGCCCTGAAAGAATTGATCTTTCTCTTTTCGTGTTGAGGCTCAAAGGGCCAAATTTAATCCAAAGAAGCCTTTACACTCAGTTATTGACAAGAGTGAGGTCAGCAAGAGCTAATGGGGACAATTTCTACCTGTGCACATGGTCAGTCACAGCGGCTACCAAGAGAAGGGTGTTAGCAACCAGAGGCTGTTTGGTGCTTGATCAAGGATGGAGGGTATAACTGCCCCTAATGCTTTGTTCTGGATTCTTTCTTCCCCCATGAACTGCAGTGAATCTGACTCTAACATGCCCAAATCCAGATGTGTGGGACCCCAGGAAACAAAGACAGTTGAAAATAGCAAAAGAAGCACAAAGCTTTCAGCTCTCCCTAGAAGTAAAGGAGGATCTGGGAGGCTGCCCAGCTGTGAGACCCAAGTTTCCTTATTCAAATGCCGGTAGCCCTGACTGGAGAGACAGAACTTCTCAACATGGCCAACAAGGTCCTCCCTGGCCTGGACAAAAACTTGCCCCAGCCATACGTCTCCCAACTCCCCTCCTTTTATCTGTTCCAATCACATGTGCTTCCTGGTCCTCCTGACCTGCTCACCCCAGGGCCTTTGCACATGCTGCTCTTTTCGTCCAGAATGCTTTTCTCTCCCCTCTTACTTGACAAACTCCTATTGATCACTTCCTCCAGAAAGTCTTCCCTGACCACTCACTGCAGCTGTCATTTTACATGCATTTAGGTGATTGATTTTTTTTAATATCATCTGCTCCCACTATAGTCTAAATTCCAGGGAACAGGAACCATACCTGATTCTTCTCTCTGTTGTATCCCCAACACCTAGCACAGTGTCTATCACAGAGTGAGTACCCAATAAATACTGAGTGAATGAATGAATAGGGAGTTTCAACAATGGTTGCCACAGACAGATAAAGCTCTGTCCTGTGTAAACATTAACTAATTATCTAAATGTTCAGGGGGTCTCGCTAGTTAGAGAGATCCCGGAGCTAACCAGTGATCCAGGGAGCCCTTTGGGAGATCCAGATTCAGTCAATAAGAGAACCACATATCAACGTCAAGGTTGAGAAAGATGGAGGGGAAGAAGGGAAGGTGGAGAGAACAGAATGGCCCGTCTCCCCCCCCGACCCCCACCACTGCCAGCCCCCCCATTCCCAGAAACACTCCCCTCTCTATAGTCCTGAACGTGGTGACTGCCAAGGCCCCACTGATAGATTCTCCCCATCTTCCTTTAATACATGAACCTCAAATTTCAGCTTTGTGCCTGGCTGCCCTGACTACATTTCCCCAGGCTGGAAAAGCCTTCACCTCAGTCCATTCCTGCTATCTTGAGTTGGACCCCACCATCCACAGAGCAGGGGTTGGGAGGGGGGAATTTATGGCACCACTGATAGGATGATGGTTATGAATGGTGGGCTGTCCCGTCACCACCTGTCATAGCCACCAGGAGAAACCCGGGACAGGCGGCTCAGGGACAGAGTCCTCCTCCCTGCAGGGCCCGCTCTGCCTTCAGCCCCAGCCTGGTGAAGTCATCAAATAAATCCAACATTTAGAAAAGGGGGGTGGGATGGGGGACTTCAGCAGACACTTTGCTGAAATGTAATGGCAATAAAAGAGAAAAATGGACCAGCTCACTCCAGATAACCAGCGCCAGGGAAGTAATTATCCCACTCAGGTCCTCGGCAAGGATGCCGGTGGCAGAGGCACCTGCCCAGGTAATTCATCAGCCACAGATTTATGGACTCCTTGGGAGCCCCTGTATAAAGTCTCCCCTCCAGTTAACTCAAGACAATGCTATTTAGATTTTGTCAAGATTATTGCTCTTCTCTGCTGTCCCTGAGTGGGGAGGAGGGGACCAGCGTGTGTGGCCCAGCTGAATACAGGTTGTCTGGTGGCAGCCTGAAGAAAGATATCCCCAAGTGAGCCCATTGTTTCCAGCTGCCCGAAACTTCCTGAAGGCCTTGCTTTCCCCCAGGAGTCAAAGAGCTGCTGGGGTCACACCAGGCGAACAGAGAGCCCAGCAGCACACTCATAGCAGAAAAGGCTGTGTCGTGTAGAAGGACCACGAACCTTGTTCCCCTCATCTTTGAAATGGGAATCAGCATGGGTAATGGGGGCTTTCACTGCCTCTATTGTATGACATTTTAAAATGAGTATATGTTTCTTTTGAATGGAGAAAATGAAGCACAACGAAATGGAAATAAAATGAAGGTAGGAGCCCACACCCCCTCTGTCTGCAGTGAGACTTGAACTAAGTGGAACCAGGTGGGACCCATGAGCACATGCTGGGCACACAATGCGGGTCACTGCCAGGCTCCTCCTGTGGCCGATGATGGCTATTGTTATCAGAAATCAGCATTCTTGGCAGGTGTTGACTGTGTGACCGTGAACAGAGAAGATGACCTCTCTGACTCATTTATAAAATAAGAAAGACATTGTCTTCCTGCCTAGAGGCAAAGGGATGGACCTTTTGTGTCACAGCAGCTGGTGGCCATGGTGTTGACACTTCAAGAGGACCGGGAGACACTGAAGCGGCCCCTCAGCTTCCCCTGCACCCCCGCCCCCGCACTCCAACCAACTCATTCGTTCAGGCACCGGGAGCATTTCTTTAGCACTCAGGAAGCTGCAGCCCAGGCCCCCGGGGAGCTCTGAGCCTGGCGGGCAAGGGACATGAGGGACACGAGGGACACGCAGGCACAGGCAAGTCTGGGACAGCCAGAGGCAGGAGCTAGGTTGGGGGGGGTGGGCATACAGGGCTTGTCTGCGTTGCCTGGGGAGGCAGGCAAACATCCCAGAAGAGGTGACATTGACCTGAGAGGGGGGAGGGGCGTTTGTCAGGTGGTCATGGTGGGAAGGGTACTCCAGGCAGGGGGAATAGCATGTGCAAAGGCCCAGAGGCTCGGAAGCATTTGGGCTGTTCAAGGAAGAGCACCGAGCTTGGAATGGCTGAAAGATGGGGTGTGTGTTTAAGGGGTGGAGCCAGAGGTGAGAGATGAGGCCGGGAAGCCCAATGCTGGGTCCTTCTCCCTGTCCCTACCACTGACACCCAGAGCACTGCTTTCTGCCTGTGAGTTCAGGTCCAAGCTCTGCTTTTGATCCATTATGGGACTCTGAGCAAGTAGCTTCACCTCTCTGAGCACCAGCTTCCTCAGTGATAAAAATGAGGATAAGATGCCTCATCAATGTGTAAAAGAAATAAAGTTCCCATTCATTCATTCATTCAGCAGCTAGGAGAGCATCTGTGCCCCCAACCCGGCACTGGAGCATTATCAAGCCCTTCATAATCCATGGCTGATGAGGCCTCATTGTTGCTGTGGTGACTCCAATGTGACCCCTGGACATGGTCTCCCTGGCCTGGCCACTGGGTGAGGAGGCAGCCAGCTGCCCTGGAAGGAGGCAGGATTCCTGCTATGGGAAAGGGTGGGCTCTCCCTGAAGTCTCTTCCTCCGGTGTGTCCCTGTCCCTCACTGCCCCTCAGGGCTCTCCTCACCCTCATCCAGGGGCCCTATTCAACAAAGAAGCACAAGATCATGGCTCTAACTTTGAAGCCAGCCTGGCCGTGAATACTAGTGCTGCCTCCTCTGAACTGGGAGACTTCAGAGAGCTCCCTCAATTCTTGGAGTCTGTTTCCTCATCCGTAAAATAAAGGTGGTAACAGTTTCTTCCTCGTGGAGTGAAATGAGATAAAGCACAGCACTATGCAGAGTATACAGTAGGTACTCAACAGTTGCTTACAATCATTGGTCTGATAGGTTTTGAGCTCCACCTGAGCCCCTCTCAGGTCCTCGTTCAGGCTGTCTCATCTCCCTGCCCTGAAACCACTGCCCCACGGCCTGGGCTATAGGCTCATGACTGTGCCCCAGAGAAGCTGAGCATCTCCAGCCTGGCCCCAGGCTTGGCAGGAAGCTCAGCACCTGCCACGTGGTGGGCACTCAATGCACGTGGGTGAATGGCATTGTGAGAAAGTCATCCTCCTCCCACAGCCAGAGCTGCCTGAGCCTCAGTGGCTGTCCTATCATACAGAACCAACCTCTCCCTGCCCAGGACACCCGTCCCCAGCCCGCAGATCAACTCACTGTTCCATCCCTAAGCCTCTGGCCTGAGCCGGGGTCTGCTGACTCCCAAGGACCCCTGTGATGTCACTGCCCACTGGGACACCCAAGCAGCACGTCCTGTGGATCCCACCATTCCATGTTCTCTTATCTGACGGGACAGTCCTGTCATTTATCTGGCACTAACTTACATGTAGCAAGACTAACTGTACTCTGAGCTGCAGCTAGCTGGTGTCTAGGTCTGCAGAAAACTCGAGGCAGGGGGTCTTCCTAAGGCCAGCTTAGGGCAAAACATGCCCCCGTGAGCCCCTCCTGATTTCCTGGTTCTGTACCGTCTCGGGATGAGGTCATTTCCAGGAAAAAGAAACAGAGAAGGAGGTAACAGTCAGAGGTGGTGACAGTAAATTATAAACAAACAGCCATTCACAATAAAATCTTTAATAAGACAATACTTAGGAATAAATTTAAAAAGTGAAAGGTAAGCTTTGTACATTGAAAACATTGCTGAAGATCCAAATAAATGGTGAGACATTTCAGGTTCAAGGGCCGGGAGACTCCGTGTTGTTGACTTGGCAATTCTCCCCCAAATTGATCCACAGATTAAAGGCAATCCCTATCAAAACCTCAATAAGGTTTTTTACCGAAGTTGACAAACTGACCCCAGAATTCATATGGAAAGTTAAAGGACCGAGAATACACCAATTTTGAAAAAGAACGAAGTTGGAGAACTTACCCTATCCAATTTTAAAACATACTGTGAAGCCACGGTAACCAAGGCAACGTGGCATTGGGGCAAAGTCGGGCATCTGGGTCAATGGAAGGAAACTGAGAGTCCTAAAATAAGCCCTTAAATTTATGGGGAATTGATTTTCAACAAAGGTAACAAGGCAATTCGATGAGGAAAGAACAATCTTGTCAACAAACAGTGCTATTCATCTGAACTCAAATGCACACTTCATGCCATGCACAAAAATTAACTCAGAATGAATCAAAGTCTTAAACATAAAAACAAAAAATAAAAAACTTCCAGAAGAAAACAAAGGAATAAATCTTCATCACCTTATATTAGGCAGGGTTCTTGGAAATGCCACCAGAAGGGGGCACCTGGGTGGCTCAGTCAGTTAAGTGTCCAATTCTTGGCTTCAGATTAGGTCACGATCTCAGGGCTGTGGGATCGACCCCTGCGTCAGGCTCCGCACTCAATGTGGAGTTGTTTGAGATTCTTTCCCCATCCTTCTCCCGCCCCCTCTTCTCCTTCCCCTGCTCATGCTCTTTCTCGCTCTAAAATTTAATTAAAAAAAAAAAACACTAAAATTATGATCCATAAAAATAAAAAAAATTTAAGATTCAGCAACTTTACCTTATCAAAATTCAAAACTTTTTTTAAGAATTAAAAAGTATTTATTGGTTCTGACAAGAAATGTAAAAGTTGACTTAAACTATCCATGACTAATGCCATACATCAGAAAATTTTATTACCCTTCTCTGAAAATTGGTGTCAGCCTCAATAGATTACTAAAGTTCTATCAAAATTCAAAACTTTTGTCTCAAAGGACACCATTAAGAAAATGTAAAGATAATCCATAGACTGGGAGGAAACATTTGTAAACTGCATGCTGTAAAGGTCTTATACCCAGAATATGTCAACAACACTTACAATTTAATAAGAAGAAGACAAACAACCCAATTAAAAAATGGTCCAAGACTTGGGTAGACATTTCACTAAAGAAAATATATGAATGGCTAATTAGGTAATAATAACATACTCAAATGTTTAGCTAATGACATTAGTCATTAGGTTAAATGCAAACTAAAACCAGCAATGAGATCCCAATACACACCCACTTGAATGTCTATAATTTTTTAAAACACAATTTCATGAGGATGCAGAGAAACAGCAAATCTCATAAATAGACATATATCTATATCTATATCTATATATATCTATAGATATCTATATATAGATATAGATATATATCTTACATTGCTGGCAGGAATGTAAGATGGTAGGTACAATCACTTTGTCAAAACAGCCTGGCAGTTTCTTAAAAAGCTAAATAGAAACTTACCATAAGACTCAGCCTGTCCATATTCCCAGGAATCCCCCCAAGAGAAATAAAAAACATATGTCTACTAAATGATTCATGCACAAACATTTATAGCAGCATTATTCACAATAGCCAAAATGTGGAAACCATCTAAACATCCATCCACTGGTGAATGGATACACAAATATGGTTATCTGTCCAACAGAATACTACTCAGCCATGAAAAGGAAGACCCACAATACACACTACCCTTGGATGAACCTCGAATCTATTATGCTAAGAAGCCAGATGCAGAAGACTACATGCCGTAGGGCTCTCTTTATTTGAAACAGCCATAAAAGGCAAATTAATAGAGACAGAAATCAGACCAATGAATGCTGAGGACACTGCATATGTGTGTTGCAGGAGGAGGGGAAGGTGGAAGTGGGGCTTAACAGCAAACAAATAGAAGGGAGCTTTGGGGCAATAAACATGTTCTAAAACAGGATCGTAGTGATGACTGCTCTACTCCATAAGTTTATCAAAAATCAGTGAACTGTACTCTTAAAATTGTTGAATTTTGTTGTGAATCCTATCTCAATAAAACTGTTTACTTAAGAAATAACTTAATTGGTTAAGCATCTGACTCTTGGTTTCAGCTCAGGTCATGATCTCAGGGCCGTGAGAATGAGCCCCAAATCTCGGGCTCCACAGGGAGTCTGCTTGGAATTCTATCTCCTTCTCCCTCTGCCCCTCCCATGCATGCTCTCTCTCTGTCTCTTGCAAATAAATAAATCTTTAAAAGAAAAAACTTACTCCTAACTCTGCACCCCATAGAAATGGCTAAATGAGGAAGATGATAAGTAACAAACACAGTTCTCTCCCTTCTCTTTCTCTGCCAGCTCTCATTTGTTCTGAGAAAAGAGAAAAGAGAACAGCCTCAGTGATTTGCCCCAGTCTTAGCCTGGAGGCAGAACTCCAGCATGGCCAGGCCCTGCCCCTCTCTTCCTTCTACTCCCTCTGCTCTCCCGTGCCTTATTTCCACCCCAAACAGGCTGGCCTTCTTTTGGGACTTCAAAGCAGCAAGGTTCTTCCCACCTCAAGACCCCTGCCTGTGCTAGCATCCCTGCCAGGAACACATTTCCCTCCCTGCCTAGTTCTGCCCAATCTTTAGACCTCAGTTCAATTGCCTCTTCCATAGGAAAGCCTTCCTGAGCCAGACAGGATCTCTCTATGAATTAATATCATGGACCTTATTATACCTTTCTTGATATAACTTACCACAGTAGCAACTTTGCATTTATTTAAGACATCATTTGATTCATGTTAGTCCAGTCCCCATGAAGACAGGGACCATATCCTCTTTGTTCACCATTATACCTGAGGGCTCAGCACAGTTCTTGGCACATGGTAGATGCTCAGTTAATTGCTGAAAGTTAAAATTCTAAACTTATTAAGATCTAGAGATTGTAGCATTCAAAACTTTTGTTATTTTGAAATATGATAATCCATCATATTATACAATTATTATGTTCCTGAAATATTTCATGTGTCAAAGAAAAAAAAAAAACCTGCAGAACACCAGTAAAACCTGGCCTTGCAGTTTGCAATTTTATCATTTAAGGAGATTTTTTTCTCCTCTCTAGTCAGGCTAAACAAGAAGAGAAATGTAAGAATATACAAATTGTTGATATCAGAATGATCACCACTGTTGGTCCCATTGACACTAAAGAGATACTAAGGGAATAACTCTGGGTACACAAATTTGATTATTTATGTGACATGGACAGATTCCTTGAAAGATACAAACTATAAACTCACAGAAAGACAAATAATTTGAATAACCATGTATCTATTAAAGAAAGTTAATCAATAATTATTTTTAATCTTCCCCTCAAAAAAGAAAACACCAAGCCCAGACGGTTTTACTGGTGAATTCTACCAAGTGTTTAAGGAAGAAATAGAACCAGTTCTTCACAATCTTTTCCAAAAAATAGAAGCAGGGGGAACATGTCTTAACTCATCCTATTAGGCCAATATTATCCTAATACCTGAAGCAGATAAAGACACTATAACAAAAGAAAACTACAGACCAAAATGTCTTTTAATGTAGATGCAAAAATTGCCAAGAAAATATTATCAGTTCAAATATAAAAATGTATACTAAGAATTATAAAGGACAATCATGTAGGCTTTATTCCAGGTTGCTAGGTTAGTTCAACATTTGAAAATCAGTCAGTGTAATCCACTATATCAAGAGTCAAGAAGAAAAATCATATGATCATATCAATTGTTACAGGAAAAGCAAGAGACAAAATCCAATGCCTATTCATCCTCACAGAAGGAAGGGAGAGAGGGAGGGAGGAAGGAAGGAAGGAAGGAAGGAAGGGATGGAAAGGGAGGGAGGGAGAGAAGAAAGGAAGGGAGAAAGACAGAGAGACAGGGAGGAAGGGAAAGGAAAAACTCTTAACAAATTTGGAATAGATGAAACTTCCTCAATTCAACAAAGAACATCTACCAAAAACCCTACAGCTAACGTCATACTTACTGGTGAGATTAAGATCAAAATTAATGCAAAAAAAAAAAAATCCTATTCAACATCATACTGGAAGTTGTAGCTAGTGCAATGAGACAAGAAAAAGAAATAAAAATATATTATTCACAGATGGCATGATTTTCTACAGAAACCCCCCCAAAATTTCTGCAAAACCCTAACAGAACTAATTAGTATAGCAGGACCATAGGATATAAGATCAATATACAAAAGTTTATTGCTTTCCCATATACCATCAAGGAATAATTTGGAAAAAAAATATGCCATTTACAACAGCACCAGAAAAATGAAGTACTTTAGGTATAAATCTAACAAAATATGTATATGATCTGTGTACAGAAAAGTTTAAAACATGAAAAAAATTGTGAACCTAAGTAAAGGAGCTAGTCCACATTCATGGATAAAAAGACCGGATACTGCTAAGATGTGAATTTTTCCTGACCTGACATACAGACTCAGTGCAATACCAATGAAAATCCCAGTAAGGTAGTTCACAGGTATTGGCAAACTGACTGTGAAATTCATATGGAAGGGCAAAGAACCAAAAGAGTCAACACAATAGTGAAAAAGAAGAGCAGCTTTGAGGAGCTCCAAACTACTTCGCAGCCACGCCATCCAACAGTTCGTGCAGGTCCTCCAGTGCAAGAAGACGACCATAGCCGTGGCACACTGCAAACAGGGCAGCCCCTGGAGATGATCATGCCAAGCATGCTGCAGTACCAGCTCCTGGAACCTGCTTTGGGTATGGGCAAGGAGCGATTTGCTGTGGACATCCAAGTCCAACGGAAGGGTGGTGGTCACTCGGCTCAGATTTACGCAATCGCAATTGGCCAGTCCACCTCCAAAGCCCTGGTGACTATTACCAGGAATATGTGATGAGGTTTCGGAGAAGGAGATCAAAGGCCTCCGCTTTCAGTACAAGCAGGCCCTGCTGGTAGCTGTTTCACAGTGCTGGGAATCCAAAAAGTTGGACGGTCCTGGTGCCTGTGCGTGCTACCAGAAATCCTACCGATAAACCTATGGTGAGGATCAGGGTTCACCTTTATAATAAAGAATTGTCACAGTACTTAATTGCCACAAAGAACAAATTTAGGAGACTCGTGCTATCTGATTTCAGGACTAACAATAAAGTTACAGTAACTAAGACAGGGAAAGTTAGACACATAGAACAGATATTCCACATAGTGGAATAGAACAGAGAGCCTAGAAATAGACCCACATAAATAT
Organism: Taxidea taxus jeffersonii; assembly: GCA_003697995.1. Classification (NCBI taxonomy): domain Eukaryota; kingdom Metazoa; phylum Chordata; class Mammalia; order Carnivora; family Mustelidae; genus Taxidea; species Taxidea taxus. Next base: position 17,709 of record RCUC01127269.1, on the reverse strand, counting down.
TGTTGATGTTTAGAACGGAGCAAAAGAAACCAATGGATAAAGGATAGTCTTTTCAACAAATGGTGTTGGAACAATTAGACATCCATACGCACAAAACAAAACAAAACAAAAACTAGGCACAGACTTTATATCGTTCACAAAATTGGCTCAAACTTGGTCATAAACCTACCTGTAAAATGCAAAACTATAAAATGTCTAGAAGAAAACATAGGAGGAAAAAATAGGTAACCTTGGGTTTGGCTGCAAGTTTATAAATACAACTCCAAAAGTGCCTTACAGGGAAAACAATTAACTAGTTGAAATGCACTAAAACTGAAAAATTTTGCTGCAAGGAAGACACTGTTTTTTGAAAAAATGAAAATATAAGGCAGACATTAGAAGAAAATATTTGCAAAACCCATAGCTGGTAAAGGATTTGTATCCAAAATATACAAGGAGTTCTGAAACCTCAACAATAAAAAAACCAATCAGCCCAGTTTTTTAAAAAATGAGCAAAAGATCTGAACTGATATGCCACCAGAGAAGACATACAGATGTCCAGCAAGCATATGAAAAGATGCTCAACATCATTTGTCATTGGGGAATTGCAAATTAAAACAGCAAGGAGATAATACCACATACCTATTAGAAAAGTTAAATTTTTTAAAAAAATTAATAATGCCAATTGCTGGCAAGGATACAGAGTAACGGGAACCGTCTCTCATTGCTGGTGGGAATGCAAAATGGTACGTTTTTTTTAGAAGACAGCTTGGCAGTTTTTCACAAAGCTAAACATAGTCTTACCATCTGATCCAATAGGCACACTCCTAGCGATTTACTACTATAACCACACACACACACACACACACACACATTCATACAAATATTTATAGAAACTGTATTCACAATTGCCCCAAACTTAAGCAACCAACATGTCCTTCAATAGACGAGCGGAGAAACAGACTGGGATATATCCAGATAATGAGATATTATGCAGTGATTAAAAATACATGGGCCATCAAGCCACAAAAAAATATGAGTGGATTTTAAATATGTATTTCTAAATGAAAGAAGTTTGAAAAGGCTCATACTCCGACTCCGTTGATATGTCATTCTGGAAAAGACAAAACTACGGAGATGGTAAATGGATGGGTTTTCCCATCACACACAATTGCACATCTCAAAGGCACTTCAAATGTAATTTCTCAAAGTTTGGGCTCCCAGTCTTCCCTCCACAGCTCTGTTGTCATCACCTCCATTCACTCATCCAGTGTCTAGAGTAAGAAACCTAAGGAGCCACCTTGATACCCCGCTCTGTGTCACCTCCAACATCCCGCCTCTCTCCAAGCCCCAGTGACCTTGTGTCCTAAGTATCTGGCTAAGCTGCCCGCTTGCCCCAGCTCCAGCTCCAGTACCTCCTGTCTGCTTGCTTGTGTCATGACTGGTGTCCCTGCATTCTCTCTGCCCAACCTCCCCTCCCCACTCCCACCCCCCGCTGCAACGCATTCCCCGTCCGTCAGCCATTGTGATGTTGGGAAGAGGGTTGTGGTCATGGCATCCTTCCAGTCAAGGATACTTCCACCATGTATCCCCCCTGAGTTGAAATATGTCTCTTTGGTCTCTAAAGCCCTACAGGGTGCAAATGTCTTAGTCAACTCACAGTATGATCTCTCTCTCTCTCTTTCTTTCCACTGGGCTCTGGCCTCACTGGTGGGATGTGTGTGATTTGAGTGATGTTATCACTCACTGCTTCCTGATGATGTCATGCTCATCCCACCACAGGGCCTTTGTACATCCAGTCTCCTTCACGGCAGACCATTCTTGATGGTCTCACCACCATCTGTCTCAGCTGCACTCAGTGCTCAGGGGCCTGAGCCTGCTCTCCTGCAGGAAAATAAAGCAAGGAAAAGAAAGGTCTCATTGCAAAACTGCCCCAGGGATTCACGGCCCCCAAACAATGGAGATTTAAGCAGGTTCTACGATAAGGAGGACAACTTGAGGGTAGACTAAAGGCAGGGTGTGTGTCTGGTAGGTTCCTGAGAGCTCCAGAAAGACATTGCTCACTCCTTACTGGCCTCCTCTGGGTGTACCTGAGACTTGTTTTCATTAACACCTTTTTCAAGTAGCTTTACAGATCATCGTGTCAAGATGTTATCCAGTGTTTTTCAAGAAGCTCCGCTTTTGTGGAAAATGCCCAGTGATGGTGAAGGGGGCAGAGCAGCTGTCCCTCCTCCCGGCCCTCAGCTACCTTTCCGTCTGTAGTTATGTCCCCGGCTGCCTCGCCAACCTGAGCAATGTCGGGGAGAAACTCGGCTGGATAGTCATTATGTCAGAGAACCCAGAATTTACTCAGTGACTACTGCTGGTGGGGAAAGCTGAGTGCCCCCTCAGATCTGTGCAGCGGTGACAGAATGTGTCAAAGGGAGAATGGGGTGGTGTGGGAGATGTCTGGGGCTAAAGCAGAGTCAGGGAAGTAGAAAGTGGGGAGCCTTGAGCTGTTAGAAGCTATGTTGGCGTTTGTTCAGAGTCTGTAGGCCGAGGGTGAGGCCTAGTGGGGAGGAGGGCTCAGAGAAGCCTGGCTAGTGTGGGCAAGGACCAAGTCCTAAGGGCCACCGCATCACTCTGGGCCGCCACCTCAATGTGCTTTTGACACTTGGGATCTAGTTAACCTTCCTGTGGCACCTGCTCCCCAGGTGAAATTTGTTTGTTTGTTAAGCTTTTATTTATTTATTTGAGAGAGAGAGAGCAAGCACTCATGATCGGGGGTGGGGCGGGGGGGAGGGAGAAGCAGGCTCCCCACGAGGCAGGGAGCCAGACGCTGGGCTCGATCCCAAGACCCTGAGACTATGACCTGAGCTGAGGGCAGACGCTTAACCGACTGAGCCACCCAGGTGCCCCTCCCCAGGCCACATTCTAAAGAGCCTCCTCTGTGAGTCAGCAGTGCCTTTCTCTCCCCACATGGATCTGACTCTGTTTTGGTCCCTGACAGTGCCAGGCACGGTGTCCAGCTCTTTGGAAGAACTTGGGAAGATACTGGTGGAGTCGGACAGATGTGAGACAGAAATTGAGCTTGTTTTTAAGGGTTTCATTGGAGCATGGAAGTAATGTGTTTATAAATAAAAATCATTGTTTGTAGGCTCCCGGAGAGTGCAGCATTTCAAGAAAGGCTTTGGGCAAATCATTCTGTAACGTGCAGAATTGCTTTCTATTGTAAATAGTCTCTGCTTGTAAGGCTGGTTTGCACACAGGTGTAAATTATAGAGGTAATATGTGACTTTGTAGAAAGAAAGGGCAGGGGGAGAGAGGAACAGGTGGTTGGATGTACAAGCCTGGAGCTCAGAGAGATGTCCAGGCTGAGACGTACATTTGGGACCATCAGCCGGTGAATGGCATGGAAAGGCCACACATAAGCCCAGTGAGGTCCCCGAGGGGCTGAGGGAGAACAAGAAGGAGAGAACCAAGGGCAGAGCCCAGGGACAGTACAAGGTTTATGGGTTAAGGAGCCAGAAAAGAACCAGCCAAGGAGACAGACAAGGAGCCAGAGAGGTACGGGGAGAACCAGGAGAGAAGGGAGGGTTTGGGGGAAGTGAGCTGCTGTGCTGTGTACTGTTAGGCCAAGTGTCACAGCAAGTTGACTGTTGGGTTTGTCAATGCCTCGGTGACTGGTGACCTTGACAAGAGCAGGTGCAGTGGAGAGCAAGGGACTGAAATCCAGTTCAAGCGGAGTAAAGAGTAAAGGGAAGGAGGGGACTTGGTGGTTCTTGCTCTGCTGGGCTGGGAAGCAAGGGGAGCAGAGAGGTATGAGGTTAATTCATTCTGATTGGGGGGATTACAGAGTCAGAGCTATGTTTGCAGACCAACAGGAGTGACCCAGAGGAGGTGGGAGTGCTGATGATGTTGGCGACAGGGACGGGACCTCGGACACACAAGGTCGTGGGCGGGGAAGGAGAGCCCAGGTGCTCCAACGATCTGAGCACATGAGGGGCTCCCTGAGGGGCTCCCAACATGGCGTACATCCCTCGGATAGTTACCTGTGTACAAACCAAGATTATTAAAATCTTTAGCATGCCATTCCTATTTTTCAGCAAACTACTTTCTTTATCCAAAAACATATCATCGACTTTCTCCAAAATCGGAGCATGGAGGCCAAAATCAATCATTTCAATGGCTGTTTCATACTCAATGGTATGGATGTGCTGTAGCTTAGGTAACCCACCTCCTCCTGACGGACGGTTGGATTTCTCCTATCTGTTATTACAAATAACATAATAGTGAAGATCCTTACATAGTTCGTACTCTGAAGTATTTCAGAATGACCGACTCCCAGAAGTGAACTTGCTGGGACAAAGGGTATGTGCATTTTGAATGTTGATAGATGTTGCTCCAACATCATCCGCTAAGGTGACCCTGGGGAACATCCCACTAATAGGACTCAAGAGAGGGAGTATCATATGGCAGGGTGGGGGGGTGGGTTGGATTTCCAGTAGTTGACTCACTGCAGGTGGTTCAGCCTGAAAGTGTGTCAGGACTGAACGCAGTGAGCCGCTCATCTCTGGGCTGCAGGAACGTGCCTGCCCGGCTGCTCCAGGGGCTAGAAAGGAAGAGAACTAGACAGGGGCAGAGAGAGAAGGTGAATGGGGGGCAGCAGCACAGAGCTGGGGAGCTGTGGGGTGCATTGGGGCAGGGAGTCGGGGCTCTGGCCGGTCCCACAAACCACTCACATGGGGCCCCTGTGAAGGGTGGGCCTCTCCCTGCCCGACCACAACACCTGAGCCCTGTGGGCGCAAGGAGGGGACAGACAGGAAAATGAAGTTGTCAGTGTCCAGCCAGAGACAGCGGGACGCCTACTGACACCCTCTTCTTCTTCCTCACTGACACCACCCCTGTTTTGTTTTCGGGCACCAATTTCCCAGTTTAAAAGCCTTACGCTCGCCCCCCGACAGTCAGTCCTGCGACACAGCTCGGGTCCCTGAGACGGGGCATCAGCAGGGCTCACCGTGGACCCCGCACCGCCCGTCCTGAGAGGGGCCCCACGGCCCAGCGCTGGGACATCAGGGGCGATCGCACACACTGAGGACACTTAGGGGGAACAGAGGAGGATGCCGAGGCCCCAGGCAGCTCCACCTGCTGGGCCTTCACCGGCCCCCTGACTCATTAGGAAACAAACTAGATTTGCTTACACCTGTTGGCCAGGCTCCCGTTACTCTGCGGAATGCCATCCTCTCTGTGCGAGCAGCGGGGGTGGGGGGGGGGGTGCGGCAAGGCAGCAGGCCAACCTCCAGGAAACCAGGCCTCTTCCCTCTTCACCACTGGCCAGTTGCAAGGGGTGCAGAAGCCAGGCCTCTCTGAGCCCCCTTCCCCCGTCAGTAACAAGGGTGGCACTCCTAGAATGCCAGCCTCCCAGGAACAAGGGACGAGAACATGCCACAAACTCTGCAAGTTCTGTCCTGGGAAGCGGGGAGGTGGTGGCCGGTCCTATCTCTGACCGGGCAGCAGATAACCTTGGACAACAGCCCCCCCACCCTGGCCCCACACTGCTGTCTGGCTCTCCACTGTCTCATGTTTCAGTAGGATAGTGGTTGGGTGCCCTTTACAGAGAAGGACACTGTTCGGGGGGGGAGGGGTCGTCAGTGTGTGAGTGTTGACTTCAGGCTGGCTGATGGTCCCACTGGGGCCATGAGGACCACGGCATGGTGCAGGGGTGTGGTGGGACAGTGTTCTTGGAATGCTCCTCCTCTCCTGATGCTCTGTGTCCTCCCCTATAACATGCGGGGTTTGGGCTGGACAACCACAAATGGCCTCATCCTCTCTCACACTCTTGGAGTTACCATTGTTACCTTCAGACCAGCAGGGAGGCAGGCTCAGGGGATGAGGTAGGGGTCAGCTATCAGTCGGGAGTGTGAGGAACACCGGGATCCCCTGGGAGAGGTCTCCAGCAGGGCCCACTGGATGCTTCTGCTGAGACATCATCTGTCCACTCATGAGGAAGGATGGAAGGGGCCAGGGAGGTAATGAGGGACCCCTCCACCTACTCACTCAGGGCAGGGGGCTGTGGCCCACCCAGGCTGCCCCACCCGGTTTGAGAGCCAGGCTTGCCTTGCAGACAGTTCTCCATAGCACAGCAGGGCCCTGAACACAAAGACAGACACTGGACAAGCTCCCTCTGGGAAGACCTAGGTCTTCTACTAATGAGCTGTGTGATCTTGAGACAATCCCTTAACCTCTCTGGGTCTCTGTTGCCTTATCTATGAGCGCGACAGCATCCGACCAGGTACTTTTCGAAGCTTCTTCCAACACTAAAATGTAGGATTCTAGATCCAGGTCCATAGCAGCTGTATTTTCATCAGATTATGGGGAAGAAGAGACGAGACCAGCTTTGCACTGTGGATATTAGGTTTTCTCCCCTGTTCCTCCTGATTTTTTTTTCATACAATTGCTTTTCTTGTCCTCTGCCCTAAGCCCAGTAGAGGATAGCTATAAGCAATACTATCCAAAACCTTGGTACCCTTTTACCAGGAAATCTGTGCCCACAATTCCCCCCTCCCCTACTTTCAGCCCATCCTGGCCCCTGACTTGCCCCTGACTGGATGAAGCCAATCACCCCCTTGATCTTCCAGGGGATGGGGCGTGGCCCTTGGAGCCAATGGGAGTCAGCTCAGGACTTCGGATCAGCTGTTGGGGAAGCTGTCTCTTCATTACTAGACTCCAGTCTGAATGGAAAGCCATCTGGGCCCCAAGAAGGGCAGCTCAGCTTGGGGCAGCTTAGTGCAGCCCAGCACCAGGGGAGAGATGGTACAAAACCACACAGAAGGTTCTGGCAACATCATCTCAGCCACTACAAGATCTCACTAGAGGCCCCTCCACCCATCCCTGAGCTTTTCAGTGACATAAAGCTAACCAATCCCTTCTGAGGTGGCCCTGAGGTTCCCGTCACAGGAAATGAAAGAGCCTAATGGCTGCCTCCCCACGAGCACCTAAGTTTCCAAGCTGAGACCAGCACAAAACTGGGCCACCTCAGCTTCTCCCCCCACCGGCTGTGAGTCAGACTCATCTCCCGCTGTCCTGTCTCTCCATTCTCCTTCCTCCCAGAGAGGAAGCTGCAGGAACCACCCCATAATGGCATCTCCAAGGGCAAAGGCGCAGGATCCCCAGACTCTAATGAACTGAGCAGCCCTGTCCCCAGCCGGCCCGGCCTCACACGGTGACCGAGAGGGCTGTGTGTCAGCACGGTGGCTTCCAGGGGCTGACTTGCCTTCCTCTGGCTGAGGCAGGTTTGAGTCAGAGACCACCAGTCAGATTTAAAGCTGGGGGCAGACAGGCAACCACATAGAACCCCGAAAGTCAAGGCTCAACGTGGGAGCCGTCTTACAAAAGACCTTGTTCTGCAGACGTGCAGACTAAGCCCAGAGAGGCTGAGGGACTTACCCCGGTCACACAGTGGTCTGGAGGCTGATCTGGGTCAGAGCCCAGATATCCCCATTCTGAGTCCAGCTGCTCCTTCTACCCCATCAAGATATCCCCCAGGATTAGACCTGTTTCCTCCCCGGTCCCCCCAGGACTTTCTCCTTCCCTTTGGGATTCTTGAGAGAGATAAGTCTAAGCAGCCCTCCCAGAGAATCCTGGCCGTCTCCCCAAGTCTGCATCACACTGGGCACCCCTGCTCTGCTCCAGTACCTCTCAGCTTTTCCGTCCAAGAGCCCTGCCACCGTGGATGCAGAGAGGAAATGGAGGCACACTGCGGTGTCTGCTGCCCTGATCTCCACGCCGGGGGGGAGGTGTGAGCTCGGGCGCTGCTCCTTTTCCCAGATCTCATGGGTGCCCCTCCTCATCCCAAGTCAGGATCTCCCCATTCCCAGCCCCCATGATGGGACACCCCTGCTCTGTCTGTCTTGCTAATGGAAGGCCTGGATGACCCTTCTGGCCCGCTGTCACCTGCCCCATCTCTCTAAATACCGAGTCTAGTTCCCGATCCCCTGAGTCTGGGCCTTCCTCCAGCCTGGGGGGAGACCCTCGTCCAGATGCTGCTGTTCCACACTGGGTGCACCCTCATGAGGACCCACCCTCCTGCAGCCCCATGGAGCCCAGAGCCCCCTCAGACAGTGGGCGATGGGATGGTGAGGGCCAGAAGCTGGGCCCCACATCACCCCCTACCCAGCTCAGCACGTCATCTGCGCCCCCACCTCAAGGTGCAACCACTTCTTCCCCCCGAGCACCTCCTGTGAGCCCACCCTGTGGAGAGCTTCCCCTCCCCTGGGACCCTCGTGGCCTCTGTGAGGGGGCGCTCACCAGCTCTGCCTTCCAGGTGGGGAAGCTGGGGATCTGAGAGGTTAAGTCACCACCCCAAGGCCACCTACCTGACCTTAGGGACCTCTGAAGGGGACCCACACCCATCCTCATCCTCCTACTGCCCTGTTTGTGGGGATGTGCTTTTCAGTAACCTCCAGGTACCGCCCCACATAGCTGTCCCCTTCCTGATCCTTTCCTGCCTTTTGTTCACCTGGAATCACCCCATTTATCCAGCCAGCGAATGTCAGACATCATCTCCCACTCCCAGGGCCCCACTCCCGAGGCCCCACTCCCGAGAGGCTTGTGTGACCGCCCGTCACCACGCCATGTCTGCAGGAGGCCGCTTGGCTCCAGACTTTGTGTCCATCATGGGCTTCAGCGCCATCCAAACTGGCTTATGGAGGTCAGGGGCCTTCAGATGAAGATCTCTGCAGCGGGCCCTGGACTGGGGCAAATATGCAAGGCCATCATTGAGCTGTTTGGGTAACACAGTGACCATCAGAAAATTTTAATGAAACTCTTGCTGGCGTGAGTAACTGAGCAGGAGATCCAAGTGCATCGACTTCCCCGGGGCCAGCTCTGGAAGGAAGGCTAGAAAGCCCCAGCTTCAGGTGCAGGAACTGTGGGAATCTCCAAGCACCCCAGGCACTGTGGGGCAAAGACGAGTCTCCCCTCTTGCCAGCCCCAGGAGCTGCCCCGTTCTCTCTCCCATCAGGGAGGTCATTCTCTCCTCGTTGCCTGCCCCACTTGGCCCAGCAGGAAATGGCAGGTGAGAGGAGCAGATGGAAGCAAGAGACAGGAAAACAAGAGGGGTCCAGGGTTAGAGTTTGGAATCCAGCTGAACCCACGGGAGAAATCATGATGCTGGCTGCATGATCTTAGCAACTCACTGTACCTCTTAGATCTTCAGTTTCCTTATTAGAAAAATAAGGACTCTAACTTCCATCTTTTTAGAAATGTAGGCTATTTTCTCCAATCCATCCCGCCCTGCTCAGCACACCTCCCAGCAAGTTACTCCCCCCACCCTCCCCCACCCACCTCTGCCACCAACCCACAGTCTATTAACAGTATTGAGGTGGACCCTTGGTGCACACCAGATGTATTCTCAAGTTTTCTCTCCCTGGAATCTGCTTGGAATGGAGGGACAGTCTATAAGCTGTGGGAGCCAGCAGGAAGAGCACATAGCTTGGGACTAGAGGCCACCATTTTGGCACGACAGTGGTGGGTTGGAAGTGAGCAGAGGACCCAGTAACCCAGAGTGAAGAGGAGGAAGATGGGCAGAGGAAACTAGAGACAAGTCATCCTGTAGCTCCAGTCAGAGGCCTAGACAAAGACAGGAAGACCCTGGGCCCCAGAACTCAGCTCTTCTGCTTCAGTTGGGGTCTGAGGGGGCCCCTGCGTCCGTCCACTAAGCCATCTTTCCACGTGACCTCCTTTGTGTGGGTCTGTGAACCAGTGAGGTGTCTTCTCTGCTACACATCTCGGAAAACTCAACCCAAACTGGCTTGAGCAAAGGAGAATCAATGATTCACGTCATGGAAACTTTCAGGGCTGGGGCTGGTTTCAGAAACAGCTCAAAAGGGCCTCCAGCGACATCACCAAAACCTCCCTCCTCTCTGCCTCTCCTTCATTCATTGTCTTCATGCTCAGGCTGCACCTAAAATGGTGGCAAGAGCTACCAACTCTGAACTTCCAAGGTCAAATTCAGTGGCAAAGAGCAAGAGTCTCTTTCTCAGACACCCCAATAAAAGCCCCATTGTGTCTCACTGGCTCCATTGGGTCCTATGCCCTCCCAGAGCCAACTACAAGCTACAGAACTGCATTGCACAGAATGGATTAAGCCTCTGTCCCACGGCCCACCCTGAGCTACAGGGCAACCTCTCCCACCTGGAGTGAGGAAGGGACGGACCCACAGACAAAGCCAGCACAACTGCTCTAGGAAGAGGACGACACACAAGCAAAGACAGGACCTCAAAGGGGAGGGAAGGGCGAAATGAGGTCCCCCATGAAACACATCTGTATGATTTTTTTCCTCCTTTTTGCCCCTATGTTGGTAGCTCTTCTGTACAGCAGATGAGTACAAATAAATTTGAATCAGAGTCACATGATTGGCTTGTATCAATGTCCACCCCTGGCTGTGATCTTGTCTACAGTTTTATAAAAAATACCATGGTGGCGGCAGGGAAGGGGGGACTGGGTAGAGGGCGCAAGGGACCTGTCTGTATTCTTTTTTTTTTTTTAATGAAAATGTTAAAATTAAATGTTAATAAATTCCCCCACAAGGGTCAAACACTTCCTGAGCTGGGTGTTGGTGGTAGGATCCCCCTTGCCCGTGTTACTTGGTGGTACGGGTGGGGCTTCTGTTAGATCCAGGGGAGACGGGGCTGCCTTCCTTTGCGAGATTGGGGATAATAGAGAAACTGGTTCTGGGTCTCCTCATTAAATGGGCGGGATGCCTGAGACACCAGCACCGTGCTGTCCCTCCAGTTCCAGGCCCTTGACCATTGACCTCCCTCTGTCCTCTCTTCAGCGTGCTCCTTTGGTTATTTCTCACATCATTTCCAGAGCTGATAGTCCTTCCCAATGGGGAGGAGCAGAGAAAGACCTCTGTATTATTTTCTTAGAACTTCATATGGCTCTGCAATGATCCCCAAATAAAAATTGAAAAATAAAATAAACGTACACAAGAAAAAAGAAAGCAATAAAATTAAATAAGACTAACACAGCCAGTCTCATTGGATCACCACAGAAAGTGAAGTAATGCATGCAAAGAAATTAGCCCGGGGCCTGGTGCTCAGGGGGATGCATGATGGATAATGGTTTCTTCTCCGCTAATTTAGGAATGCTGTGTTTCCTAAAGTTTCGGGGAACTAAAAACATAATTGTTATATACAACTATAAATTGTCTTGTATAGACGGGAGTGAGTCGATCCAGAATTCCTAATGGCTGCTACCACTACTGTTAGTGCTTCTGTGGGAAAATATAGCCCAAACTCCAGACACCAGCTGTACATCCTCCCACCCCTAGGCCGCCCCAGAATGGAGACCACATTGTCTGGGAACCCAAAGCTGAGACGGGTGGGGCCCTACTGGTGCAGGGGATGGAGTGAGGGTCCACAGAGCCCAGGATCGTGAACTGAACATGACTCAGATCCAGGGTCATAGAGCACCAGCCCCTCCCACGTGGGCTCCATGTGTGGACCCTCCCACCCATTTCTGAGGAATGGACCAGTATTCACCCATTCCACAGCCAAGGAGATTGACCCTCTGGGAGGTTAGGGAATTTGTCCAGGTTCCCAGCAGAGATCTAAAACCCCAGACCTCGAGCCGACTCCAGCCCCTGCCTGACCACGGCACTCACTGCCCCTCGGCTCCTCAGTGTCCCATCATGCGGCTTCAAAAGCTCGTCTCCTCAACCACCGTGGGAAGTAGAAGCTGATCGGATCACTGACCTCCATCTACAGAGGAGGGAACTGAGGCCCAGAGCAGGGAGGCAACTTGCCCGAAGTCACACAGCAAGCAGGGAAGTGAGGAGCCCTGTGTGCCCTACTCCTCCATGGTTTCTTCCTCTGCTCCCCACTTCCCACCCCACAACACCTCTCAGAGGGAAGCACAAACCGGGCCCCTCTTCTCTTCGGGGTGGGGGGCCTCTTGAGCTCACAGAGAAGCCTCTATTTGCAGTGCCTCCTGTCCTGGTGGCCCAGCCCCCCACCCCACTCAACCCGCACCCGGTCTACACCACATCCTCTCTCCTTCCCCTCCCCTGATCCCTGGGGCTGTTCCTTCTTTGATGTGTCTGCTTTAATAAGTACCTTCAAGGAGAGAATCCAGGAGGTGAACACAAAAGACCTACCCCTGATAATTGAAGGTGTCAGGTCTCAGAGGAGGACAGGCCAGGACGGCCCCTGCACTGACACGCCTGCAGCGTCTGGGTGGCTGTTCCAGAACAGTCACCCACCCCTGCTGCTGCCTCTGTGCCACCGGAGCTGGGGTCTCTTCAGGGAGCGGGATCAGTGGGGCATCAGAGCAGAGGGGGATACCCAGGGTTCTGGGCCCCAACGGCTAAGAACGGAGCAGGATAGTGCCAGGGGAGTTGGCCCTCTGCCAGTAGCGGCCCCAGGCTGCCAGAACGACGCAGGCAGTGTAGCCATCAGCCCAGCCTGGCCTGGGCACCAGCAGAGCCCAGCAAGGGACTCTACGGAGCCTCTCTCCAGACCCCCTGCTCCTGACTCAGTGCTGGTCTCTGCTGATGCCCTCTGCCCCAGCGGGGGACCTCCGCTTTCTCAGCCTGGCCTCCCGCATGCCCCTGGGATTACTCTGCGCAACCTCCCTCCTGCCCAGTCCATGCCCGGTCCTGGACAGGAACTGCCTGAGCCTGACGCTGTGAGACACACACGGAAGACCGGCCCCAGACAGATCCCAGCTGGCCTACTCCCAATCCCCCACCCCTGACCCACACATCTTGAGAAGAGTTCAGACAGTGAGGGGAGAGTCTGGGCCCCCTGCAGGCTCCCTCCAGGCCTGGGGTGCATGTGCCTTCAGCTCGGACACTTACCACCTGTGTCACTCGGGCAAGTAGCTCACCTCTCTAAATCCCAGCTTCCTCACCTCAAAGTGCAAAAAAACCACCTCCTTTTCCCTCTGTAGACTTCACCTTCCCCCCTTGAATTGCAAAATCAAACCTATGTCCTTGGGCTCCCTGTCTGTGTTTCCAGCCAGCATGTGAGCTCCACAGGGCAGGACCGAGCCCATCTTGCTCACCGCCCTGTCTCAGTGCCCAGCACGCCGCAGGCCCTCAGTAAACACTTGTAATGTGAACGCATGAGCGAGATGAGCTCTGACCACCCTGGGTCCTCAGCAAGCCCTCCATGGACCAGTCCCAGCAGCATCACCCAGGGGCTGGCTGGAAAAGCAGCAGCTCAGGACAATCCCTCCCCACCCCACCCTCTGGGGTTAGAGCTGCACCCACAGGACCTCAGGACAGGTGCATCCAAGTCCCGGGAGCCCTGGAGCCTTGCACCACCCCCAGCCCCCACTACTCAGCCACCTTCTGTGATGCTCACTCACAGGTCACCTCCCCGAGCCTCCGCCTTGCCCTCTAAAAACCAGCAGTTCCACCCCCTTTCCCTGAGGACGGTCAGGAAGATTGAGTGAATGGTGGATCCGACATACCGGCTCCCAGGAGACGCTCCATAAATGGGGCTCTGTCTCCTTCCCTCCCTGCTTCCTCTAGGGCCACCACAGAAGTACCCAAGCAGCTGTGTCCAGCTACGGGCCGGCTCTGGAAGTCACCGCAGCCCAGGCTGGGAGCGTACCTGTCCACAAGAGCCCAGGGCTCTGGTTACCAGCTGAAACCAACCACCCTTCTCTGGCAGGAGGGGTACCCAGTCCCCACTACACACCGGCTGCCCACCCACCGTGCCTGCCCGGCGCTGTGGCCCCTTCTGGAGCCTCGGCCTTGTGCCCCACTGTGTGCCTCCCTCTGACTGTCCCTCTCCATGGGGAAGGTGTCCCCTTCCTTGCTGCCTGGCTGCCCTCCCGACTGTGTGTCAGAGCTGCCACCTGCACTCTGGCTACCCAGCCCCTGCCCTGTACCCCCCCCCCCCATGCCCAGCAAGGCTCAGGCCACAAGGCCCAGTGATCTGTGTCAGGAAGGTCCATCCAATTCTGATGCTCCAAGATTAAGGACGTTGGTTCTCTGTGGCTGTCCTCCAGCCTCAGCCACATGAGCCTCACTCCACCCCTGCCTCTCCCCTGGGTCCCGAGTCTCATGTGCCCACTTGATTGTCCACTTAGATGATGTTCAGTAAGCAGACGGCCGATGACCAAGATGGAGCAGAGAAGTCCCAGCCAGTCCACTCTCCACCTGCGGGTCGGGCTGGGGCTGAGGCCGGCAGGCAGGGGCTGTGCAGATCCGCGGGGCCCAGCCGCAGTGCGAGGACACATCCGTCTCAGGGCCGGTTGGGGATAGGTGGCTGCACTGACGTCGGTCCTGGGAAGGCGGAGGTGGCTGGTTCTGAGCCCTGGGTGCTCCGTGTCCTGATGCCCTCATGGCTGTTGCAGAGCCATGGGTGCCCCAATCATGTCCCCAGAGTGGGGTGGCGGACAGTCAAGTATCCCCAAACTGAGAAGGCACTTTGCAACCAGGAAACCCAGAAAACGAAGCCGCCGACTCCATACAGTTGACAACAGAGTTTTACTCGGGGTAATTTACTAACGGGGAGGATCCGACAGAGGACATTCTGTGACAGCAGCAGTAATTCTCCACAAAACCCAGACCTTACCCACAGATATTATAGGGCAAGGGGACATGCAGAAGAGCACTGTAGTGAGATCAAAGGGCTTGCACACACCTCGTCGACAGCTAACCTTTAATTAGATCTTGCGGCACCTCCTGTGCCGGGAGTGGGAAGACGGTGTTCCTGCAGATGCAAGGGAGGCCAAAGCCAGTCTCCCCCCATCCCAGCCTCGGCAGGCATTTCGAAGGTATATGTGTTCATCTCCAAGGGGTCTGGAACACAGAGCTCCCAGAGAGATCATCAAGGGAACATGAACGAGGTGGAAAACCAAAGATGGAGTCAGTATTGTCAACACTCCTACACCCGCCAAGGAAGCATGCCCACAGAGGACACCTGTGGCTCTCCATGCCTCCTGTTCCCTCCATGAGAGCACATCCAATGGCACTCATGAAACAGGGCACCCGCCACATGCCAGGACACAGCGCTGAGAGGGACAGAAAAAGCCCCAGCCTCGTGAAGCTGACATTTAGTGGGGTGACAGACATTAACAGACTCAGCTGTATCAAGAGTCAGGGGGTGACATGTGTAAGGAGACACAAAGCAGGATGAGGGGACGGAAGTGGCTGTGTTTGGGTTAGAGGCTGATGTGATCCCAGACAGAGGGTGGGCCCCAGGGCTCATCCCGCCCGAAACTCTAGCCCAGACACAGCCAGGCCCAGGCTGGCCCTCGGCAAACACCTGTTACCTGAGCATTTACGTGGACAGAGCCCCCTCCTCTGGCCTTCGTCATCAGGGAAGAGCTGGCGGGGGTGAGGGGGCTGATCTCAATGCTCCCCTCTCTGGTGAGATGTCTCACAGGACCACATTCCTACAGGATTGGGGTCCCTGCACCCACTTTGCCCAGTGTCTCCAGGGTTCCTTCCTCGGCAGACGGGAAGTGGGGGAGGGGGATTTAAGAGTGAGCAGGACCCCTCCCCAAATCCCTTCTCCAGGCAAAGTCAGACCCCCCAGAGGGGAGGGGAGTGATGACTCTGACACCCCTCTCTCTAGGGGCAGAACTGGTGGGGACAGAAGCAGGAAATGCCACCTGACAGAGCAGAGAAAATGACCCTGGACATACACTCCCCTCTTGAATGCAAATGCAGCACACAGGCCCCTGGGCCCCCCCCACCCCCTTCCTGATGCATGGCAGCTCTTCCTTTCCCTTGTAGTGCGTGTTTGAAGTGCATTGTTTTTCTCCCTTTGATAAAGTGTAATTCATTGAAGGCTCTCATGGTTATTTCATGTCTCCAAAGCATACTTTTCACAGGCAGATCAATTCCAAGAAAACACTTAAAGCCCATGGAAGTTAGATCCATTAACAAGTGCTAAGTGGCCAATCGCTCACGGAGGGGGGCCTTTGACAAAGACCAAGAAATGACAACTCTGCCAGGAGCCGAGGAACAAGGTTTTACCAGTCTTTTCTTTATTCCAGTCTGAAATCAAAGTTCGTTTTGGAGACCAAGGAAGATGATCAAGAGGGCAGCCAGCCGGCCAGCCCTGTGTGGGAGACAGAGAGGCCTGCCAGATCGCTCCCCGGAAAGGGGTTTCTGCTCTGCAAAGGCTGTAAACATGTCAGCAAATCCTTGTCTCTGTATCATGTCTGTCCGTCATGCTCACAGGTGTGTGGGCAGCAGGAAGAAGGAAATGTCACCTCCATGCCCAAGTTCAGTGGGAAGAGGAAGTCCAAGTGGGAGATTGTGAATCAGCAGAGACCACTTCTGGAAGAAGAGAAAGGGCTTGGGGGAGAGCAGGAGGGAGGAGCAGACCTCTGGGTATCAGAGATAGATGATGGGGTTAGCTCCAAAGATTCTGAGTGTTGGAAGGAAGTTAAAAGACCCCCTTGGTTAAAAAATGAAACATAAAAACGTTAGCTTCCAGCTGCTGGGAACTTAAATGTGCCTGACACTATGTAAATGCTTTATATGTGTTGTAAAGTCTAATGACCCAATGGATTGGGTGGTATTATGACTCCATTTTACAGATAAGGAAATTGAGGCTCATAGAAGGGAAGTCCTCTGCCCTGAAACACCCAAAGTGCAGCTCAAATCCAGGTCTGTCTGATGCCAAAGCCTGAGCACTTGGCTGTGATACTGCCTTCTAACTCCTGCTTGCACACATCCAAGGATGGGGAGCTCTACCACCTTTCCAAGTAGCCCATTCTGTCTCTGGACAGTTTTGAATGTTGGAGAGTCCTTCCTGAAGGCCACAGGAAATGCAACAACTTCCTCTTTCACATGGCAGTCCGTTCTGTACTTGAAGAGAACTCTCTCTTCCCTCCAGAGATGTTCTACCCCAGGTTCAACAAGTCCACTCCTCCAGTGCTCCTCCTCACACAGCCCCGCAACCAAGCTCTAGCTGCCTCTCTCTCTCTCTCTCTCTCTCTCTCTCTCTAGCTGTCTGCCAAGTCTGGATGCACTTCCCTAGGGAAGATCTGCCCCAGCAACCCAGCAGGGTCCTGGAGCAAGGTTCTCGTCCTTTCTGTTGACTCTTCCCAAATAAGGACCCATCAGTGGAGACATGGGGTTGGTCAAGGACCGTTGGGTGAATTCTCCTTCATTCTCCACCCTGCTCTCCTGATTCTTGTCAGAAATCTATCCTCCGAACTGTTGCTGGAGATCTGAGTAATATGAATTTTTAAAAACCAGTTTACTGAGTATGGTGGACATAAAATAAACTGCATTTATTTAAAATTTAATAGATTTTGCCTTAAGTATAGATCACCGCAGTCAAGATATGGCAGCTACATTTGTGGTGAACCCAGCATAATGTATAAACTTGTCGAATCACTATGTGATACACCTGGAAATAATGTAACACTGTGTGTCAGTTACACTCAGTTTTTTTAATTATCTAAAAAAAGAAAAAGACAATGAATGTATCCTTCACTCCTGAAACTGTTCACCCACTGCTTTATAATCCCCTTCTCCTGCTCTTCCTGGATCTCCCCCATCTCCATTCCCAGATAGCCATGGATTTGCTTTCTGTCAGTAGTGATTAGTTTGCATTTTCTAGAATTGTATGTCAATGGCATCCCACAGCAATGTGGTCCTTTATGCCCGGCATCAGTATAATTATTGTGAGATTCATCCGTGTGGCTCCATGTAGTAACAGTCCTCTTATTTCCAAGTACTCTCATTATATGACCACGCTGAATTTGCTCATC
>RCUC01127268.1:0-10098 GCA_003697995.1 Taxidea taxus jeffersonii | reverse complement strand
CATGCTTCTTCCATGACCACATCCATACCACATACTCCCCACCCTATTACCTGGAAACCATTAATTTGTTCTCCATCTCGATAATTTTGTTACACTAAATTGATTTTTATGACCCAGTGATGATTATGACTGCCAGTTTGGAAAGCTCTAGAACCATTTCTCTTTGATATATAGGGTATAGACTCAGAAATGCAAATGAGTAAGGATGTGAAGTCTCTGGACTTGAAATATGTTAAGCTTGGTTTGTCTTTATATTTCTTCCATAAAACACATACTTGATAAAAAATAGTCATTGATTGTTTAAATATTGGGTCTGCCAAAATTTAATTCCTTTTGTTTACTAGGCTAGAGTGAATGAATGGACACTGATTTAAGCCACTATTTTAATTTCTAAATAATCTTTCAAGAATAGATAATTCAATGACTTATACATATATAATGTTTTATATATAACATGTTAAAATATTTTACATATATTATATATATACATATGTGTGTGTGTGTGTATATATATATATATATGTATGTATGTATGTATGTATTTTTTTAAGAGAAGGAGGGAGGGACAGAGGGGGAGAGAATCCTAAGCAGGCTCCATACCCAGTGCAGAGCCCAATGTGGGGCTTGATCTCACAACCCTGAGTTTATGACCTGAGCCAAAATCAAGAGTCATTCACTTAACTAAGCCACACAGCATGCCTAAATGATTACTTTTTAATATTATAACATGTGTAAAGCAATTCTGGATATTTAAAATAATGCTACTAATCAATTTGTGTTTGCTTGGTGTCTTGACCAAAGAGAGAGTCATATATCCTATCTTCCAAGCATGTATAAAATGCACACTGTCTTCAGTGTCATGAGTGTGGCAGGGACAGTAATATACAGAAAGGGGGAAAGTTTATATTCTTAACATTCATAACTGGAAATGTCAGTTCTGATTTGCATTCCTATTATCTGTATCATATCCTGTGTTATTTTTCTTCAGTTTTAAGGTATCATTGATTATATAGCCCTTTTCAATGGGAAGTAAACTACCATTTTAAATGAACATATTTCACCAATGAATACTGAGTTTTTGAGACATTTTAATTTTAAATGTTAAAATATGAAAAAAATGAACATTGTAGAATAAAGGAAATAAAGTGTATTATATGTTTTCCGTGTATCCAACTTTTTCTAGAAGTATAAACATGATAGTTTTCTTTATGAGGTGTTTTTTTAAATAAGTTTTCAGGGCACCTGGGTGGCTCAGTCAGTTGAGCATCCAGTTGTTGGTTTCAGCTCAGGTCATGATCTCAGGGTCATAAGATTGAGCCTCACTTTGGGCTCCGTGCTCAGTAGGGAGTCTGTTTTTCTCCTTTTCCCTTCCTCTGCTCCCCCAACCCCAACATTTGTGCTGTTTTTCTCTCTCTCAAAAAAAATGTGTATATATAAATCTTAAAAAAAAAAGAAAAGCTTTCAGTTTATTTTTTCCCTTAAAATAATGCCTGATTACGTTGGCTCGCACTGCTGTAATGAAGCCACTTTTACTTGATAGTCACAGGTTTTGCTGTCTTCTGTCCTAGGACATCTTCAGCTGCTAACATGGAGTAGGGACATTTAGGTAGATGGTTAACAGAATCATACTGTGTACACATTTAACTTAAATTTAACTGTACGAGTTGGGTCAAGAAAGAAAAAGGGAAAGAATAATAGCTTAAATAGTATAGGTGATTCTACCTGTCATTTCACTCAGATAACGTATAGGCCAGTGAACTCTTGCTTTGGAGTGGCTGAGTGAGAGGAAACATGTTGTTGGTCCCTCCCCTTATCTTGCTTCTAGGATGCTATTTTTTCTTTTCTTTTTTTTGTTTTTCCAAAGTAGGCTATATGGCCAATGTGGACTCCAGGGTGGGGCCTGAACCCATGACTCTGAGATCAAGACCTGAGCTAAGATCAAGAGTTGGATACCCAACCAGCTGAGCCACCCAGGCGCCCCAGGATGCTTCTTATACCAGAAGTATCTTGCAGTGCTTTATACTAGCATTTCAAGATATAATAGTATTTCTTTAACCATATGGCTCCTAAGTATTTACTTGGTGCTCAAATAAAGAAACCACAATCTTTTCTGCAGTCAAATGCTCTGCCACTGAGCTATACCACTTCACAATCTTTTCTGACAGTAGAGAGAACTTGGAGACATTATACTTCGGTTACTTTAAGAGATTATCAGTTTTTGTCAGTGTAATTATAACATTGAAAATTTAACATGGTTGGAAACAATTTTTTTTAAAGATTTTATTTATTTATTTGACAGAGATCACAAGTAGGCAGAGAGGCAGGCAGAGAGAGAGGAGGAAGCAGGCTCCCTGCTGAGCATAGAGCCCAACGTGGGACTCGATCCCAGGACCCTTAGATCATGCATGACCTGAGCGGAAGGCAGAGGGGTGGATTCGATCCAGGACCCTAGGATCATGACCGAGCTGAAGGCAGAAGCTTACCTGACTGAGCCCCCAGGCATCCCTGAAAACAATTTTTTTTAAACAAATCTCTTGAGATCATATAAATTGAGCCATTGATAGTCCTTTTTTGATGATTAGGGTAATTCACATGTACTATTGAATTTTTTTTAGTATTTATTTATGATTAATAGAATAATTAGTTGGTTCAGATTTTAAGATTTTATTTCAGAGGGACGCCTGGGTGGCTCAGTTGGTTAAGCGGCTGCCTTTGGCTCAGGTCATGATCCCAGCGTCCTGGGATCGAGTCCCACATCGGGCTCCTTGCTCGGCAGGGAGCCTGCTTCCTCCTCTCTCTCTGCCTGCCTCTCTGTCTGCCTGTGCTCGCTCGCTCTCTCTCTAACAAATAAATAAATAAAAATTTAAAAAAAAAAAAGATTTTATTTCAGAGAGAGCAAGTATGCAGGAGGTGGGCAGAGGGAGAGAGAGGAAGAAGTAGGCTCCACTGATCTGGGAGCCCAGTGATGTGGGGCTTGATCCTAGGACCCTGAGATCATGACCTAAGCCAAAAGCAGATGCTTAACTGACTAAGCCACCCATCTACCCCCAGAAATTTTTTATGTTAAATTATATTTTGATTTATGCTTGCCTTTTACACAGTTGTTTTATTTCTCTCTAAACAGATAAGCAATTTAAAGAAAATTTTAAAGGGAATCCTGGATTACAATCATGAGGTAAGGACTTTTTCTCACTTTGCTTAGAAGTATTACTATAGGATAATTTAATTTTATAATATTTTTCAATAGTTTCAAGTAAAGGAAAATTTACCCAAAATTTACCATTTATCTTCCACTGTATGGTTTTTAGGATGTTGGTTCAGACAGCTACCTATTAGGTAGGTAGTAGGTAAATGTTCTTTTTCACTATAATATGGATAGTTTGTAGATTATTATTAATTTAATTATAATTTAAGTTAATTAAATTAAATAATTATTAAATTTAATTTAATAATTAATTTCCTTTTCTGCCATCTGTTAACTCTTCTCCCCTTGGGAAGGTGGTTTAGAATCCAGGTATCGTTATAGCCAACTCCCTTGCTTATTTTAGTTTTATTTCTTGGCAGACCCTCATCCCTAGATTAATTCAATTTATCCTCTGAATCTAACATCAGAACAGTCAAGGCATACCTTGGCGGGGGGAAAATCAGGTAGTAGAACTAGTTTTACTTTAAATTTCATGATCACAGATGTCAAATGGATACAGCATACCCTGGAAGCCCCACAATTTTACCTGCGTTTATACCTACATCTATACATAAATCATTTCTCTTCACAACTCAGTAAGTGATCCTGCCATCCACCCTATTACTCAAGCCCAGAACCTATAAATAATCCTGTAGTTCTTCTTTGATATCATCATAAGACTTACTAGTTAAATCTCCAAAATAACAGCTTTTTCTGTCTCTAACTGCTACCATCTTCTACCAAGCCATCATTAGCTTTGCTTAGATTTCTAGAGTAGTCTGACTGGTAACCCTGATTTCACCCTTGCCTCTCTACAGTCTGTTCTTATTCTTAACTCTAAAACCTGAATAATTTTTTTTAAATATTTTATTTTATTTATTTGACAGACAGAGAACACAAGTAGGCAGAGAGGCAGGCAGAGAGAGGGGAGGGGAAGCAGGTTTCCTGCTGGGCAAAGAGCCCAATGCGGGGCTCAATCCCATAACCCTGAGATCATGACCTGAGCCAGAGGCAGAGGCTTTAACCCACTGAGCCACCCAGTTGCCCCAAAAGCCTGAATGATATTTAAAAATATAAGTCTGATCATGCCACTTTTGTGTCTTTTATGGTTTCCTGTTGTATTAAGAATCAGATTCCTACCTATTACCATGAGCCACCAGACACTGCGTGACCTCTTTAACCTGTTTACCCATAATGCTAGAACTATATTCATTCTGCTTCGTTGTTGTTATTGTTTTAAAAAGATTTTATTTATTTATTTGACAGAGAGAGGTCACAAGTAGGCAGAGAGGAGGCAGAGGGAGGGGGAAACAGGCTCCCCACTGAGCAGAGAGCCCGATATGGGCCTCGATCCCAGGACCCTGAGATCATGACCTGGGCTGAAGGCAGAGGCTTAACCCATTGAGCCACCCAGGCACCCTGCTTCTGTGTTTTTAGGATTTTCTTTTTTCACTGGATCCTTATAGGAACCTACCCTTTGCATATATTTCATTTCATTTGGGGCCAATTTCCCTATGAAGGAATCCTCCATTCTCCTTCCTGATATAGGTGTTTGGCTATCAGCATTTTGGAGTCAAATGGAGTGAACATATTTGGGGGGAATCTTACTGTTGGGGCATGAACCTATATTTAATCTCCCCTCTTTCTGGTACCCCCTTGTTCAGGCTGTACTTTGAACTTCAGAGAAATTATCTTTCTGGGGTGGTGAAGGGATCAAAGTACTCAGTTTCTTTGGTCAGTGTACATACATACCAGATTGGGGTCTAAGTTGTGGTGATGGAGGCTGTCATAACTTAGGTATGGGAGATAAAAACAGAAATTGGGAGTGAAACTGACATAACAGCTCTGTCGTTAGCAATGAGTTTCTGGTGCTGACACACTAATCTGTATCAAATATTTTATTTGGACATAAAATATAAGTGCAATTCTAATCCTGTTGTCTCCATTCAGATTTTAGGACAGCAAATTAATGACTTTACCCTTCCTGATGTGAATCTTATTGGAGAACATTCTGATGCAGCAGAGCTTGGAAGGATGCTTCAACTCATCTTGGGCTGTGCTGTGAACTGTGAACAGAAGCAAGGTAATTTATATGTTAGTGTATGCATTTAAAATAATAAAGGAAGATAGTACATATATATATATATTACATATAAATCACCAGTACAAACAATAATATCTTCATAAGGCCATCCTCAAACAAGGCCATTTTTCCCCCCCTAAGTAGGCTCCACACCCAACATGGGGCTCCAACTCATGACTCTGAGAGCTCAGGAGTTGTGCACTCTACAAAATGAGCCAGCTGGGTGCCCCAAACAATGCCATTTTCTATAATTTTTCTGATACTTTGTTTGCAAGTGTAAGAGTTTTGCAATTTAGGATAAATTTGATTGTGATGATATTCTTTCCCTTTAAGCAAGACTACATAATTCCTTGAGTGGATTATTTTTAACTACACTAAATGTGATGAAATTTACTGTTAATTGGACAAGGTCCAGCTAAATTAACATGAGTAATAATGAGAAGGTTAAACTGGATCAATTCAGCTTTGGGCACTTAAAATTGGGTACCTTAAATTACAAGTATGAATGATTTATTTCACAAAATTTACTGAACTCATGCATTATGCCAGGGATAGGAGCACAGTGCCAGACAGAACAGACACCGCACCTGCCCATGTGGAACTGTTAGGTGAGTGGAGGGGAGGGCAGTTAGCAATGCCACATACAGCTGTGTGATCCGAGTGGTGAAGAGTGCTGTGAAGGTAAAATTTAATGGGGGAGCCGGTCCAGGCATGGGCCAGGGAAGTTATTTAAGCAAAAATGGGGAGGACGATAGACTAAGAGTAGTCTGAATAGTATGAACTGAATGTCAGAAAGACTTAGGTTACCTTTGAGAGGTTTAAAAAAAACCACAAGTATAATTAGAGAATAGTGAGGAAGGGATGAAGGGCGATGAAACAGAAGGGGACTACTCTAAATAATGATGACATAGTATTTTACTATTATACTAGACTATGACCTTCATAGAAGACAGATTTTTTTTTTTTTAAGCCCAAAGTTTTTTTTCTTATTCCTTCTGCCTCACCCCTGGTGATGTATAGACAAGTCAAATAAAAATCTATTTTACATTTTAAGTGTTCTTATGACAAGTTTAATAATGCTCAACATTGTTTTCTTGAAGCTATGACTAGTATTTGGTCTGTGATTGGAGAGTTTTTTCTAACAATGTATTTCTCTTTGTCCCCATTCTTTGTAGATTTTAGCATGCATGCTCTTAAAGTAAGTTTTAGTTTGCTTATTCAGTTCAACTCAAGAATTAAAGTAGAGAATTTTCTACATTTGTTAGTTTTGAATATTACTAAAATATCTAGATTTTTTTGTCAAAGATTAGAAGATTGGTATAAATAAGATTCAGAACACATTAAATCTCTAAATAAATGCCTTCATTTTAAAAGGTATATGAAAATTTATTTAATAAAGTTCACTGAATTCAAATAATGACCTCTTATATGTTTATTCTGTTAAGAGTCATCACCTCTTGGAAGCAAAGAGCTGTTAAGAGTTGGCTAATTGGATTTACCACAGGGTAGAACTAGGAGAGCACAAGGATGTTTCCTATATCTGTAGTCCTATGGAAAAGCAGATAATCCAGCTTCTCACACAGACCAAGTTTCTCCTGTAACACCTAGGTTCAGTTTCTCCCCTGAAATTGTTTATAAATGATGAAAACTTTGAACGGGATTTTTAACATCATATTTATCCAGAGGGCATTCTGTTTTCAGAAACAAAGTTGAGGGGCACCTGGGTGGCTCAGTGGGTTAAGCCTCTGCCTTCGGCTCAGGTCGTGATCCCAGGGTCCTGCGATCGAGCCCCGAATCGGGCTCTCTGCTCAGCGGGGAGCCTGCTTCCCCTCTCTCTGCCTGCCTTTCTGCCTACTTGTGATCTCTGTCTGTCAAATAAATAAAATTTTTTTTAAAAAGGCTTAAAAAAAAAAAGAAACATAGTTGAGAACTAAGAATCAAAGTAAATGAATTCCTGAGTTAGTATTACTTGTCACTGCACATTTCTGATGTATAATGTGAGGCTTATTAAAGAAGATCTTCCATTTGCTACCTGACTGATGTTGGACTAGGCACTCAGCCTGTTTCCTCATCTACAGAATGAGGATGCAAAACCTGGTGGTCATGAGGAGTAAATGAAATTATGAATGCGTATTTGCTTTGTAATCTGTAAAGCACTATACAAATAAAAAAGGCCTTATGTTTAGATGAGTTTTCAGTTACTGGAGGTAAGGAGTGATTGCTCAGAATAATGACCTAGGATACATTTATCTTGGCCATCTGACTTTTCAAATTGGGGAAAATAAATGGTGCTAAAATTGAAAAAGATAAGTAGTAGAAAACACACTGAATTACTGAATGTCTCTCTTCTGCCCAGTACTCTGCTAGGTACTAACAGAACAAAAAATACTTTTTATACATTAAGAAAACTATTCTATAACTTGCCCAGGATTTCTGGTTTGTGAAAAGCTAGGCAAGGACAACAACCGATGTCTCTCCATGTTTAAACATCATACTCTATACTAATCTGCTATAAATTCTGGCCCTAAGAGCTAAGTTTTCAAGATAATCTTGCTGACCTAGCACACCTCATTCTCCAGCCTCATAGATCTGTACCCAATAATCATATATACTTGTATTTTGGACACTAAAGATTTGTAAGGATTTTTTGTTTTTTGTTTTTTGGGGGTTTTGTTTTGTTTTGCTTTTTTACTTTTCACAGATTGTACATTAACATAGTTCTCATCATCATTTTACCATGTAGCATTTTACGGTGTTCGCGGGGAAGGGCCTTGACGTGGCAACACCGCTTCTTAACTAACGCTTCCCCTCTCACACCTAACTAACTTCCTAACCTCCCTGTTCCCACTGTTATTTTCTTCACTTCCAGTAGGCTGTCATTAAATTTTCCTTCCCCATTATCAGTGCCACTGCTTTTTCTTTTCCATGTTCACAGTCTTATTTCGAGGGCTGTTTGGTCATCCTAGCTGTACCATTTTCTCCAGCATCTTGGGATTCTTTGTTTCATACCTTTGAGCAGAATATCAAAAAGTACTCCTTTCTATTCCAAGACTTAAAGGATGCTCTTTGTTAACAAAACAAAGAAAACTGAGGGACGCCTGGGTGGCTCAGTAGGTTAAGCATCTGCCTTCAGCGCAGGTCATGATCCCAGGGTCCTGGGATTGAGTACCACATTGGGCTCCTTGCTCAGCAGGGAACCTGCTTCTCCCTCGGCCTGCTCTGTCTGTCTTGCCTGCAGCTCTCCATGCTTCTGCTTTCTCTCTGACAAATAAATAAATAAAATCTTTAAAGAACCAAAAAAAAAAAAAATTGAGCTCAGAATAAAGGATTTTTTTTTTCCAAATAGTGGTTCTGATACATTCTTACTGTTGTTCTAAGAAATGCCTGTGATTTAAGTGTGTTGTGTATATTTGTATGTCACCATACCTTTGACTGGGTACAAGTATCCTTAGAACAACACTTGCTTAAAAATATGTTTCTGATTAACAAAAAGCTTTGGCATTAACAACCAGAATGTTAGAATGTCAGAATTTAGTAGTGCTGCCAAAACACTTTGTTTTTTTTTAATGAGTTATCCATCACACAAAGCATTATACAGCTTGGCATTCCAAATAGATGACTCTTACCAAAAGATCACTTTAACAGTTTCATAGTAAGACTCCATCATGTAATACTTGAAGTGCTGAGACAAGCTTCTATATGTATGGAGAGGTTTTTTTGGATGTATGGGGAGAGAGGCAGGTTGAGGCTAAAATTCCCTAATTACTTTACTCTTCTAAATGTTACTTACTAAAACATATTTACCATATTTGTTAGAACCCAGCTGGCCTGTTGATTTTTGTTTGTTTTGTTTAATGCCAATTTTCCATTCACTGTTGGATTTGCAAACAAGTAAAACTACTTCTAGTGCTTTTTCATAAGACAAGAAATTATCTTTTTCTACTGACAGCTAAGAGATCCTTTTGGATCTTTACTTCTCTTTTGGTAGTGGTGAGCGTAGAGTAAGTAAGATTGATGAAGTAGGTACTTTAGCTTATTAGTGATGTGTGTATTTTAAAGCCCAGGATTATGCAGTATTTAATTATGATGTCACTTTCTATCTTAACTTCATCTTAATTCTTTGTCCTAAGCAGCTCTCAAGTTTATTAAGGTTTTTCTATTCTGGTATAGAAAGTATTAAGGTAGGAATTGTACATGATGCAATGCTTTGATGTCACACAAGAATAAAGCACAGACATCAGAGTTTTTTTTAACCTGTAAAAAGTATATTGTGAGAGACAATAATTTTTAAATTTTAGGAATAGTAATAAGGAATTCTTTCCGTTCTGGCTTTAGGCTTTGCCGTTTCCTTATATTCCTAAGAAACTAGATTCCTGGGACCTTTAGCTGTAGCCTCAACCTTGTAATGGTGATGGTGGTGGTGGTGGTGGTGGGCTTATCTTAAATAAATAGAAATACTGTGATTTTTAGCCCTTACTTACCTGTGATGTATATAACATGAAGAATTCCTAGGAAGAATGAAAACACAAAAACTACTTAAAAGAATCCATGAAGTGTGAGCCTTTACTCCTTGAGTATCTTTGACTTGAACAGTGACATTCCAGATTGTTCTTATTTTCAGAGTACATCCAAGCCATTATGATGATGGAGGAATCTGTTCAACATGTTGTCATGACAGCCATTCAAGAGGTATGTTGGAGCTTTATGCTTACTGTTTGTGAAAAATTAAAGGAGCAAACGAATAGTAGACGTGGAAATTTTAAAAAGCAATTTTCCTCATTTTTTGAGATTTTTTTTCTTTGCACTTATGATATACTGTGCCTCATTTTTA
>RCUC01127267.1:0-11022 GCA_003697995.1 Taxidea taxus jeffersonii | reverse complement strand
ATGAGGGTGGAGCCTTCAGGAATGGGATTAGGGCTTTCATAACAGAGGCCCCCAGAGAGCTCCACTCTCAGGGAGAAGGAGGAAGTGAGGTCTCACTGGAATGTCACCATGCTGGCGCCTGGATGTCAGACTCCCCGCCTCCAAAGCCGTGAAGAATAAGTTTCTGTTGTCTAAGCCGCCCGGTCTGGTATTTTGTTACAGCAGCCTGAAGGGACAAAGACACCATCACAGCCTTTACATCCATGTGGAACTGCTTACTAACTTGTCATTCTAGTTATCCAAATGAGTCACCCAAAGATTTACCTCTTAAAAACAGAGCCCCTGTGCAGTAAAGGAACCCAAAGTATAACCAAAGATGGCTGCTCAAAGTACTCAGGAGGGTGGAGCTTCAGAGAGAGAAATGCCAGGAGCCAACAGTCAGTGGGTCAAAAAGCGATCTCCCTACATTAGACATCCTAATGTTATTTTGTGGTTGTTGCTGCTCATACAGGGACTGGTCACTGAAGTCTACAGGAGCTCATACTGGAGTCAATGAATATTTATTGTGGACCTACTGTGCGCCAGGCAGGGTGCCGGAGGGCTGGACTGAGCAGCAGCTCTTTGGCAAGGACCAGGTATAATTTGCACTACGTCCTGTCAGTCTGGAAGTTATTAGCTTACTGTGTGTCACTTCCTTACCCACTCACCCACCCCCCAAAGAGTGTTTTCCTTTACAGCCAAAAACAAGTCCTTCAGACAAATCACTTCCTCAAACAGCCACCTAATCTCTCCTTCCTCGCAGCAGGGCTTTCTGAGTTACTTACACTTCCCCGCTTTCCACTTGTTCCTCAAATAATTGAACTTGGCGCACATCATTCCCCTGAGACCGCATTTCTAATTGCAAAATCTGAAAGTTCCTCTCCAGTGCGTACCTTGTGAGGCCTCGTTGGGTCTCCTTCTCCAGACTCCTTCCTTCGAAAGTCTAACAGGTGTACTTCCCATTTCCTTCCTGCCTCCTCTGCTGAGCAGCTTCCAGAGCAGCCCTGAAAGGCTCACATCCCCAGGGGTCCGGCCTCAGCAGGGACTCTGCTCACTCTCTACCCCCTTACAGACATTTCCTGCATCCACGGGGCCAGCCCTTCTGGCAACGCCCTCAGATCCAGACCACATCTTTTAAAAAACATTTTTGAACTGAACACCTGTACAGAAACTTTGCACTCTACAGTTACTCATTTTCTTAAATGCATGAGCCACTGTGTCCTCAGCAAAACTCTTAGTGCCTTAGGACACAGCAGATAAAGATCACTGCCCTTAGAGGGCAGAGTGAAACACCAAAAAAACCCATAAATGTAATAAATTATTTAGTATATGAGAGGATACTAAGAGCTATGGGAAACAAAACAGAGCAGGGCATGGGAAGGGGAAGATCAGAAGCACAGGCTTGAGGCAAGTTTCCATTTTAAAAAGTCAATGAGAAGAGAACATTCCAGCAAAGAATTATGGGTAGTGAAGGAGTGAGCCCCGCAGTATCTCAGGAAGAGTATTTGAGGCAGAAGTGCATGGGTGTGTGCTGGCCAGAAGATAAGGTACTAGGGGAAGGGGACAGAGGGAGAGGATCCCAGAGGGCCAGAAACAACTGGGTGGGTGGGTGGAAGAGATCTGCTAGTGACTTACGGTCATAGTAAGGACCGTGGCTGTTATTCTAAGTCAAAGTGAGAGGCCTTGTAAGGGTCTGGAAAGAAAGCAACCTGATCTGACCCCGTGTTGCCAGGCTGGCTCAGGCTGCCATGTGGGGATAGGGAGAGGGGTCAAGGGTAAAAGCAGGCAGACCATCAAGAGACCCCTGGAGAGATCCCAGTGCCGGAAGCCCATAGCTTGGAGTGTGGAGGTGGTGAGAAGGAACAGATTTCAGGTGTGCTCTGAAACTCAAGTCTGATGAATTCGATGCGGGTGTGAGAGAAAGGTCAAGGGTGATGCCAAGGTTTGGGGCTGAAGCAGCCGAAGGTTAGTGCTGCTCTGAGTAGAAAAGGGGAGAGCAGGGAAGAGCAGAAGTTCGGTTTGGGGTATCACGGTTTTGAGATCACACCATCAAGTGGAGGGCAAACAGGCAGCCCGAGGTGGAGTCAGAGGGCAGGAAAAAGGTCCAGGCTGGAGGTACACATTTGGGAGTGGTGGGCACCAAGGGCCCTTTGGAGGTGCTGGAGCAGTTGGCTGAGTTGTTCTAGGGTGTTTGCTCTGAAGCAAGAGCTCTTGGCTTTAAACCTAACTCTAGAACCTTCTAGCTGTGTGATCTTCAATAAGCTACTCAACTGTTCTGAGCGTGTCTCCTCACCTGTGAAATGGAGAAAATGAAAGTACCTACCTCTTCTGGGGTTTTATGGGTGAAAAATGAGGCAATTCATGTTAACTAACCACCCCCCACCAACACACACACAGTAATCAGCACGCAAGATACGTAAGCAGTTAAAACCCTCTCCCTCACTCCCCCCAGCTCTTACTATCTCCCTAAGCCCAGGATCTTCGACTTCTCCTTTCTTACCCCATATTCAACCCATTCCTCTTCCCAAGTGCTTGTGGGTCACTTGCTCATCCTGGTACTTCAGTGCCCCTAGAACAAGCCCTTAAACGTACGAATCAGACTAAATAGGAAACAAAGTTCTATTTCTATCCTCAAAACTCTTAAGTCTGTCCCCATCTCTCCCTTCTCATTATTTCTCACCTGAGCTCCCAATGAATTTTACTAAACCCCAATTATAGCTCAAATCAAATTCAAATAGTTTTAGTTTGCTTCTGTGTCTCTCATCCCTTAAGCCTTTCAACCACTAAGTCCTAATTAGCTCCATATCCCTGGTTCCTTCTGTCCAGAGCACAGGCCATGGTAAGTATCTAATTAACATCAGTTGATCAAATAAAGAAACAATTTCATTGGCTACTATTACCTGCCAAACACTGAAATTAAAATACGATCATCACTACCCCCACAAAAACTATAGTCCCTGCCCACAAGGGGTTTTGAGAGACAAACTTAGACATACCCGAGGCAGAAAATAAAACAGCTGAATAAATGCAATGAGACCACTATAATAAGAGGGCAAGCTGTATAATATGAACCTCATTTATATAACTCCAAGAATAAGACACCACCTCTGCTAGATTAGAAATGAAGACAGGAACTATTATTGGAATGGCTAGCCATAGCCAGAAGCCTTCAAAAAGGAAAGATTGGGAACAGGGGTTTTAAGCAGAAGGTAGGGAAGTGAAGTCGGCCACGGTGGCGGCAGGGGGCAGGGGGGTCGTCAGGGGTCAGAGAGATAACAGAAGAACAAAGGGGCAGTGCATGAGATGACCCACCTCAAGATGGAGGCCAAAGAAGCTGGTGGAAGAAAAGATGGCCAATAGGCAGTCAAAAATCGGAGTGTGGGGGAAGACCCTCCATCTTGACAGGAGTATGCATGAGATATAGAGCTAAAAAGTACAATATGTTCAGGGAAAACAGCTTGAATTGGAGAGAGTCCTCAAAGTCCCTCACTTCCCTTAGGGGTTTTTTGTTTCTCTAACACATCAGATCTGTATACTAGAAATGCAGTTTCCTTGTTCAGCAGACAGAGATGGAGGCTCCAATGCTCTTGTCCAAGTTAATCACACAGGTATCCCTTGGTCTCAAGCTCCAGGTTGATTCAATGGTGCACAGCTCATGCTCCCTTCCTCCCACCTCATCTTCCAGCCGTCATCACTCATGAGCAGTCAGACTCCTGGTCCCCAACATCCTTGCCCCAGAGCCCAGCAGTATGCAGACACACACTCCCCAACAACCCTGGCCAGGATGGAGCCTCGAGCAGGGTCCTGAGGGACCAGAAATCTCTCTGCTGCCATCACCAAGAAACAGCTAGAGGAAGGTCATGGTTATCCACATTCATAACCGTTAGGGTTGACTGCAAACTTGAATGCTGGGATCAGCCATCCCTTTGATGCACTCTGAATGTTATCTTTGTGCTCTGTCTCCAATAAGGGTAACCAATCCCTAACTGACCTCCTCAGGGAGAGAAGCAAACCTTCCTTTCACTCCAATGAGATGAAAGAGTGTAGGCATACTAAGTTCTAATTTGTGAGTCACACAAACGTAGGTCTGAAGTCCCAGTCCATTGCATACTAACTCTGTCACCTAGGGCAACTCAGCTGAATCTCTGAGTCTCCTTTATTCATCTGTAAAAAGGGACAGAGTTACCTGTACCACAGGGCTGCCGCAAAGATTAGATTTAAAAAGATACATACAGCACCAACATACAATCAGTGTTCAAAGTGGCAGCTATTATCATGGCTCTTAGAAATGAAAGCATCCAAGACAATTATTCAGTAGGTTTCCATCAGCTTTTAGTGGAGTCTCACAGATGCTCTTGGTGTCTAGGAAAGCCGTTGCTCAGTTTTGGCAACGAGGCTGAGATTGAAAACAGGATAGAGGTCAAGCTATTCTCCAGGCTCTGAAGGGACAATACGCCCTATAATTTAGATGCCCACAAGATTGGCCTTAAGAACTTAAAAAAAGAGGCAAGACCCAGACCTATGGAGAAGAGACAGACCTCAGTTCACCATCAATCCCTAAAGAAAAGGAAGTATTCTGTGCCCTCGAGGCCAGGGACTGAGAGTCTGGAGACTCAGAGGCTACAGATGAAACTGCAGTGCAGGTTTCCCAGGGCAAAAAGCAAGGAGTGATGGTCCTATGATACCAACTCATTCCGACCTCCGCCATCCCTGCCCCCCCCCCCCCGCTTTCCTTCTGGGAGTCGGGATCCTTCCTGAATTTGCATAGCTGTGCCACCCCACCTCCACCAGAACATTAACATGCCAGAGCCAGGAACAACAACTCCTCAGTGCACGCATGAACAACTCAGTCTGACCGAGCACCAGGTCCTCAAAGAGCTGACCTCTCGACCAGTGCACTTGACACATGCGGTCACTGGTTGCTTGATCACGATCAATAGGGACCTCTGAAGGCAACTCATTCCATCCGCAGATGGTTTGGAGTTTAGAGGTTTAGAATGTAGACTGACCGATCCAGAATTTACTTCCCTTAACTCCTATCTTTAAGATCTACTTGTAGGACTAATGAGCTTTTAAAATATGAAAAGCTTTTCACAATAATATATCCTTTCTATCCATTCATGTCATAATATTCACAGCCAATATTTACTGAGGGCCAACCAGGCGCCACACCTTACTTGCAGGAAAGTGCAATTCCATGTTTCCTAAATTTGCCAGATCCTAACCTCATCCTGGGTACCTGTTGCAGCCTCTGCTTTCCAGCCGTCCCCCCCAACTACCCCCACAAAGCAGGCTTCATCAAAATCTGATACAGAGCCTGGGAACAGTTCCTTCAACAAGAGCTCCAGGTGATTCTTAGGATCATGCAGATTAGAGACTGACGACGTAGTAAGTGGATCAGGTAGAATCAGGTAGTGGGACACCTGGGTCCACTCTATGCTTCTGTTGTTTTCTCACTGTGGGACTCTGGGCAGCTTGTGGAGTCTCTCTGAGCCTCAGTTAAGGACTTGTGATTTCGGAATGACAACAGCGTATACCTACCTGCAGGAGAGGCAAAGGAATAAATTAGATGTCTTAGCACACAGCCTCCCCAGAATGGCGTCATTACTCGTCCTAATAACCCTAAAAAAATTGTAACCCTAATGGAGCTAGAGGGTATTACACTAAGTGAAATTAAGTCAGTCAGAGAAAGACAAATACCATAGGATTTCACTCATATGTGGAATTTAAGAAACAGAACAAATGAACAAAGGAAAAAGAAACAAACCAAGAAACAGAGTCTTAATTACAGGGAACAAATTGATGGTTATCAGGGTGGAGGTAAGTGGAAGGATGAGGGAAATGATGGGGATTAAGAGTACACCAGTCGTTAAAAAAAAAAAAAAAGTACACCGGTCGAGTTGAGGACCAAGTCATGTAGAAAACTGTTGAATCACTATATTGTAAACCTGAACCTAATAACACTGTATGTTATCAATACTGTAAGTAAAATTTTTAAAAAATTTTAAAAATAAAAAAAGCAATGCTAGTATTTTTGCTCAGTGCTACACCATTCACGTTTAAAGTGTCTGAGACCATGATTTAAACTCAGATCTGACCCTGGGTAAAACATAAGTGCCTATACCCAGCAGCAGGGGAAGGAGGAATTAAATGGGCAGGAGGCCTAGGGGCACAGAATGACCTACATATTCCCGTTCCCTGTCCTTGGGGGATCATCCAGATTCCTCACTCTTGCTCCAGGTCTGCACCCAGCCCAGCCCTACGGAGCTCCCCTCCCAGGAGGCAAGCTGGTTGTAGAGTTGGAGAGGCTGGCCTGGGGAACAGGGCATGCTGTGCTATGCTCCACAACTTCGAAGATTTGAGAGGTCTTCTCACCCTCTGGGAGACCCCCCTCTCCACTGCAGGGTTCATCTGCCATAGTGCTCTTAGCACAGTACCCGGCTCACAGTTAACTCAGCACCCCAGCACCCCAGCCTTGGCCCACCACCTCTCACTGAAATCCCGCGACCTTACTTAAAGTGGAGTTACCTATGACTCATGTTAGCACATAGTTCATTAATGAGCCCCCATTTATTTGTTCACACAAATATGCACAAAGGACAGGTGCTACAGAGGTAAACAGGGCCAGTCCCTGCCCCTGGAGCCTTTGAGGAAGAGAAAGACCCATAAAATGGTGGATGTAAATCCATGTAAGGTCTTCAGAACTAAAGGCTGGGGTGGTACCAACTCTACTAGGGAAAGCCAGCAATGGTAATGTTCGTCCTGGGTTCTGAAGGATGAATAGGAGTTTAACAGGCAGAAAAAAGGTATACCCAGCAGACAGAATGGTAATCCGGAGGCTTAGTCTTGAAAGCAGGCCCACTGTAGTCAAGGAATGGTGAGAGGCTATGAGGGGTGAGGGTATGAGGGCTGCAGTGATGGGAGATGGGATTCAACAGGATTATCTGCACCAGACCTAAGCATTTCAAGTCCCAGTTCATCCTGAAAGAAACTGGGACTGGTGGAGTTTGTTTTTGTTGGGTTTTTTAAAATTATTTTTATTAACATATAATGTATTATTTGCCTCAGGGGTACAGGCCTGTGAATCATCATCAGGCTTACACATTTCACAGCACTTACCATAGCACATACCCTCCCCAGTGTGCATAACTCAACCACCCTCTCCCTACCCCCCACCACCCTAGCAACCCCAAATTTGTGAGATTGAGTCTCTTATGGTTTGCCTCCCTCCCAATCCCATCTTGTTTCATTTTTTCCTTCCCTACCCCCCACAACCCCCTGCCCTGCCTTTCAAATTGGTGAGTTTTTCTAAGCAAGCAAGGGATAATACAATTTTCTCTAAACTCAGCATTGAGCTCCTGGCACTAAAAAGGGCTTCGATGGGGTGTGAAGAGGAGCCATTTCAGTTGAGAGAGGAGAAGGTGCCAGAGACCATCTTTCCTCACCCCTGGTCTGATCTTCAGTCCCACCAACCACTGACCTGGTGGGTCCTAAACTCTAGTCAGGTCCCCATGGGAACACCAAGCTTCAGAAATTGGATTTCCATGTTTACAGAGTGATGGGAAGAGAGGAGGGTAAGAGACACAGTTCGGACAGACTGCAGGGACAACATGCAGGTGAGCCGGCAGCGGGAAGGGGGAGAGATGTCATTTTGTGTCTGGAGGCTCACAGCATCCTGAAAGGAGCCTGACAGACCTGGGTTCAGATCCCACCCTCCACCCCTTACTGCCAGCATGACCTCGGGTCATGCACTTGATCTCTCTGAGGCTGTTTTCTCACCTATGAAATGGAGATCAGCCCCACCTCAAAGACTCGTTCTGAGGGTTTGTTCCAAGTGAGCAGCACAGTGTCCTAGGGACCTCTAGATAGTACTAAACTGTTTCACAGCCTCGTTTTTATCTTGTGGAGGAGGAAGATGTAGAGCGGGCTCCACAGAGCAAAGGATGGAATCAGCCCCCACCCCCCCCACACACACACACCCTCACCAGATACACGCTGGGCTGCAGTGAATTCCTAGGGGAGGCCCTAATCAGTCCCTTCCAAGTTGCTTTCTGCCCTCCTTGACTGTTTGCTGTTTCTGTCCGAGTGGATCGCATTTCCCACCTGAGCCAGCGGGCCCTGGGGGGCTGTGGGCTGTGCTCCCGGGGCGGCTCCGCGGGTTCACATGACAAGCTGGCAGGGCGCAGCTGTTCCTGGCAAGGACATGAATAATACAGGCCTTTTTCCGCAAACTCTGGCAAACATTCTGAAGTGACAAGTGAAAACACTGGGTCCAAATTCTCACGGGGCTGAGGGCAGAAGAGGCCAAAATAACTCGCCTTTAACAGGGCTAAATGGAAGTGAATCAGAGCTCTGCTAGGGGGATTGGGGGGGGGGGGGGGCGAAGGAAACTACTGGTGATAGATGCCAAGAAAGGCAGGGAAACTGACGGGGGGGAGGGGTGTCAAGCTCCTTGCAGAACAAACTGCCTATATTGCCTGAATGCATGTTGGTGGAATGTTCCAGAATCCCAGGGGAAGGGAGGAAAGAGCCCACGTGACTTGCTGGCTGGGGAGTGAATGGGGCCATGGATTTCATCTCCACAACAGCCAGAAATCACTGCGACCACCCCAGGCAGCCCAGAGACACCTGCGACAGGAGACCTTATAAAGAGCTGGCCCACAGCCCCTTGCGAACAGGGGTACAAGCGGGGTGGGGTTTAACAGGGTTCCATCTCCTTTGTACTACATACAGTAGCACCAAAACCAGTGCCTGGTAGCAAGGCTTGGTCAGTCTGAACGACTGAAGAAAGACGTAGTGTGGAGAAAGAACACAGGCTTTGGACACAGGAGCACCTGCATAACTGCGAATACAGGCAAGTACTTGTGTTCTCTGAGCCTCAGTCTCCTCATCAGGTAAATGGGATTATGACATCTACTTGGAAAGGTTCTTATAGAATTAAAACAATGAATGTAAAGGCCCCTACAATAGTGCTTGGTAGAAGACATTCAATAAATGGACTTCTCGGACCAAGTATCTTCAAGTACCTTCAGACCTTCAGTATCGATTGTTTCTAATTCATATGGAGTGGGGAAGGATATTGGGGGGAATAAAAAAAGAGTGTAAAACTGAAGATGATGAACCAAAAGAAAGTATAGGGAGACCTCTAGGGTCACACCTACCTGCCTGTGTGGCCTTGGAAAGCTGTGCATTTCTATGGGTCTTAGAACCTTATGGGGGTTAGAAATGATCAGTGCTCTTCAAACTGTGCTCCAGGAACCCTAGAAAGTCCGTGGAGATCCCGAGGGGTCGTCTTGGGGTTGGGGAAGAGAGAGACACATAAGCCCTCACACAGCATCAAGAAGCTTTCTATAGAAGGCTTTCTTCTGAAGAAACAGTTCCACACTCCATCCTGACTCTGTTGAAAGTCATTGCTTTGTTCTAGATCACCAGTGTTCTCCCAAAGACCAGGTCTCTCCAGGAACCTAGTCTAGGACTAGGGTAAGGCAAGCGAGGCACCTGGAGTGCAAAATTTAAGGAGGCCCACACCCTCGGGGTCAGGTGAGCGCAGGGCTGGTGTCTGAATGTGCCTCCTTAAATCTGGCACCTAAGGCACGTGGCTCGCCTGGCCACTACTGGCCTGAGTCCCCAGCCCTTCTTCAGTGCCCATCTTCAGCGTTTGGCCCTTCCCTCTCTGGAAGTCTCTCACCATTGCCTTCTATGGCACTGCCTTCTGCAGGTAGTGTTCTGACTCCTCTCCCTCCTCCTGGGCAAGAAGAATGGGATGGAGAAGTGGAGGGAGAAAAGCACAGCCACCAAGGAGAAGACAGTATGGGGAGGGGCTGGCGGGTCTGGTGTCGAACCAGCTGAGTGTGAGGGATTAGTTGAAGTGCAAGAGGTGGGTGGGCAAGGTAGGTCTGGACCCCAAGAGAAGCAGCTGGAACAGGGAGACATTCTCCTGTCTTCTGATAGAATCTTCTCTCCCCTCCACTTCTTCCTTCCTCACCCCACTGGCCCAGCCAAAGTCAGGTCCACATCACCTGATACTAGGGCCCTCACAGTAGCCTCTTGAACCATACCTGCCTCCCATCTCTCTCTACATGCAAGACTATGCTCCAAGTCCAGCTCTGGACAATTAGGTCCTCCTTGGAGACAAAATGGCGTCTTCCATGTTTGTTCCACTAAGCCCAAATTCCTCACCTCCACTCCAACCCCAAGCCTCCAAGCAACACTCCACCATATGCAAATGTGCCCTGAAGCTGTAAGGGACCTAATGCACCACTACTCCCTGAATTCACCTAAGCCCCCTGCCCTGACTTTGCTCCTGGTCCTTTCTTCCCTCAGGTACCCTCACTGCTCACCCCAATTCCACCAGTGGAATCTTTGCACTGTAAACAGCATGCCCACTCTCCTCTCTTTGCAG
Organism: Taxidea taxus jeffersonii; assembly: GCA_003697995.1. Taxonomy (NCBI): domain Eukaryota; kingdom Metazoa; phylum Chordata; class Mammalia; order Carnivora; family Mustelidae; genus Taxidea; species Taxidea taxus. The sequence continues at coordinate 602 of RCUC01127267.1, read as the reverse complement.
GTCCTGCATTCAGGCTTGGCAAAGCCTAGAGCTGTTTGCAGGTGTTGGAGAGTACACCTCCCTCTCTCGGCTCCACTAGTATTTTTAATATGTCAATATTGCAAAAGCAAGGCCCTTGCATTGTCCTCAGTGATGAGCCACAGGGAGGAAAGCAAACACCTGGCCTGCTGAGACCCACACCTGCAGGCAGGCTACACAGAACAATGTGTCTTCAGTAGGAAGCTTACTGACCATAGGAAAACTACCCTTTCCACCATTTCTCTCCTCCCCTTTGTACCTATCCCAGCTGTGGTCTCCAACAGGCACTCCGTAAATAATAATTGAATTAATTAATGAGATCCTCCTGCTGGGAGCACAGAACTAACTCCAGAAAAAGTAATTCCAGAATGATTTCCATACAGAAATAATTTTCTTGCCTTTTCCATGTGACGATGAATGGCCCCTCCAATGATAAAAAATGTTGTAAAGCTGGACCTCGATGATGGTGGCACAACTCGGGACATGTGCTAAAAGTCCTTGAATTTACACTTAAAGTTAATTTTATGACATATAAATTGTGCCTCAGTAAAGTTGTTTTAAAAGCTGTGTGGTTTCATGGTGGT
>ML100970.1:18046-29505 GCA_003697995.1 Taxidea taxus jeffersonii | reverse complement strand
GAGTGAAGTCACTGATGGAAGGTTTTCCGGGGGGAGGGGGAGCAGGGAAGCAACCAAAAATTACTAGATACAAACAATAGTCACCAATTCATCAGCGATTTCACATCCAGGGCAGAATCTACAATAATAGACCCACATTACATGTTTAATTTATTCCGTTTACTACTTTATTTTGTTCATGTTTTCCAACTATTTTGATTAATTCTTTTAAGTTTTTTGGATAAATAACTTAAAGCTGTTTTTTGAAGAGTGACTTTTCCCTGGCAACCTTTGTAAAATCAGAACCAAATCAGCAACTTGTTTAATGATGCTATGATTTATGAAATTTCCACTCCTCGAAGAAAACCGTATTTTTATCATGCCCTCTGAAGGGCAAACCTTTTCCCTTAATAATGAGTTAACAGCAATGACCCTTTTTGGTACTTGAAAATCATAGTTAATACTTGGTCTCCTCTATCATGCAAGATGTTAGTCTAATGTATTTTTTTTATTAACTTGATTTACATGTAATCCAAGCTAACAGTTTTCTTTATTACTGTCCTACCAAGACTTTGGGAGGTCTTTGGTCTTACAGAAAAAAGTACACAGGTCTGTTTAATAAACTGCTTTAAACTGTAAACTCATAATATGTTCAGAGAAGTCAAAACACTTTTTTTAAACAGCAGATGCAGCTAAAGAAAACTCAGTGAACTGACATGTTTAGTATAAATGTTCTTACAACCCTTCAATTCTAAAGTTCCTTCTAAGTGAGCCCCTTATGACTAAGTCTATCCTGCTTTTCATTAAAAGGTAAAGTCTGATATAACTTCAGTGGATCAGATAAATCCTAAAAATCCCTTAGGCAGAGCCAAACTAAAGGAAAATTTGCAGTAAGTGACCCCCCCCACACACACACCCATCTTCCCCCAAAACAGCCATCTCTCCTTCTTCCTTATCCCCAAAGGTGTACTTAATCTGAATTCCACACACACTTCAGTTTAATTTGGGGTAAAACTGCTCATAAAAATTTGCCCTGTGGAGGTCAGGGCCTCTTCTTTCTTTTGCCAAAAAGAGTTTGCGATTGTTGACTTTACATTATTTGCAAAGAAATAGCTTCTTTGTCCGTAGACCTTCTGCATCTTTAGTAAATTAACCAGCTGTGTGGTTCTAATCACAATTCTCTCTGCTGCCACAGCAAATAACCAGTGTTTGGAGATTAAGTCAAATTGATTTAAATAAAAAGAAACAGAGTAGCTCTATATTGTGATTTCAAATGTATAGCTTCCCTTGGATTATTTATTAACCTCTTCTTATCAGAAAATGGACCAAAGACCAAAGTGCTTATTTCACCAGGAAGAAATGTGATGATTCAGTAAGTTGCTCCCCTATACAGTCAATAGAAAGCAGATGTCCTCTTTTTCCTTCCTGGCAGCTGGTGCTGTATGTAAGATCATGTGTAGCATGCCCGCATCTAAATGCGGGTTTGTGTTTTTAGAAGTCATGTGTGAAGGACTGTTGCCCCACTTCTCTTTGACTTTAACACTAGGTAAGTGGGATGCCTTTCATTTACCCTAACTTTGAGCCAAAATAAATTTGCCCCTATCTCTGCCAGGCCACCAGGAGGGTCTAGATTTAGCTTCTTCAGTAAATGTGCAACTTTAAATTATCGTTAAGCTTCCATAGAATATCTTACCTTGGTTAAATGAATTACTTCCCAAAGAAAACAGCAGGCCAAGATAAGAATGATCTATAAAAGTGTTTGTTTTAATCATACAGTTGCCAAAGCCTGTCCTACTTGTTTTTCAGATCAACCTTCCCTTTGTTACTTATAAGTAGTCATGTTGGAAAACTGCCACCTAATACACAGAGATGAAAGTGGTATTTTATTGTGTAACCTTTTATTACTTATTAAAAATTAATCCATGTCAATTATAGATAAATAATATTACAGGTAAGTAAAGACGATAAAATAAAAACAAATCTGTAACCCACCAATAGGAAAGAAACATTATTAGTTAATCTTCTGATACATGTGTTTCTAGGTGATAGAAGCTCATTCTGTCCCACAGCCTTTGCACTGCTGTTTTTTTCTGCTTAGAATGTTCTTCCCCAGGTGGACATAAGCCCGACCCATTTAGGTTTCTATTCAAGTGTCCCCTCTGTAGCAGGCCTCCACCCTCACTGGTCTAGACAAAGTAGCCCTTCCCCAGCCTTCCAGTCACTATCACATCACCCTGTTCTACCTTCTCTATAGTCTTTAACAGTAGCCCCAAATGTGGTTGTATTATGTTTCTACACACTTTTCTATCAGCTGTTACCTTTGGAGTCTATAATCAGCGTCAGGCGCATTTTTGTTTTTCAGGAAAGAATTTGTTGTGTGGTCACTGGGACCGACAATACCCTGAACATTTTTGTATGTCAGAAAGTGTTTTCCCGGATTATTATGTGATGGTTATATCCAGTGGCCATGTGTTTCTAGGTATATGCATGTCATAAATTATTTTTAGTCATTCTGAAGTTGCAGGACATTTTGGTCTTATCCAATTTTTCACTATGTTTATCATTCAGTGATAAGCATCTGGAGAGCTACACTGGTGGGCACATCCGGCGTTATTTCCTTAGGGAAAATTCCTAGAAGTAGGATGGTTATATTAAAGAGTATGGTTGTTCTAAAGCCTCTGGCAATATGTGTTAGATTATGCTACAGAAATTTGCAACCAATCAACATTCCTGCTAACGATAGAGGAAAGTGCTCATTTATTACACCCTTGCCAATCTCTGAGTATTGTCATTTAAAAATCCTTGCTGGTGCTATTTTTAATGTAAAAATGGACTTACAATTACAAATATTTCGTGTGCATGTTTGTATCAAGCCAGCATTGAGGGAAAGTGATCAGCAGTAAGCCTCACTATTGTTCTGGGGCCTTCATTATGACTCACATTTAACTGAATACCCTCCCACTGTCAACTGTCCTCTTGTTGGTTTTATACATCTCTCTTTGTTAGTTGCAAAATGGAGGATGAATTTAACTGTCTCCAAATGGGTTGTTCTAATCTGCAAATATTAGTCCACATATTTAAGTCCAGTCATGTTCGGAATACGGATCTCATTTTTGTTTACATCTAGAAATAATACAAGAAGAAATCATCTGAATCTGGAAACCAAATTTGTTTGGCTATGGTGTTTGGAAATTATTGCTCAATATCTGAAACTTTTCAGTAAGAAGTGCAGAAACACTAATATCATCTGCAAATTACAAGTGTTTAATGAGAATATTAAGTCTATTTCCTGACAGACCTGAGCAGAAACAGAAGGGGATAGATTAGGTGAGTTCTTCTCATGTATCCAATGTTGCTTAGTAATTCACAGACTTGGGGCAGAGGGAAGCACTTAAAAGAGTAAGTTGAGCTCTGACTCAGTGTAGAAGATCATACATGGGGACACCAAGAAGCAGCACCGATTTAATCTTGAACCCAAACATGGTGTTAACTACTAAAAATAATTTCCTAACAAGAATACTGAGTGATCTCAAAGCAGGATACAACAGGCAGAATTTCTAGGTCTTAAAGAGAACAAGAACAATAGTTATAGTGGGCCACTCTGGCAAAGGTGGACCCAGAACATGAAGTGGGTAGAGAAATCAGCATTCCAGTCAAAAAGACGAGTGGAAGGACAAAGGGGTTTCTTGACCAAAGCTGGAAGTATGGGTAGGAGTATTGGTTCATGAGATAGACGACAGAGCACCATGTAGGGGTGCACACGGAGAAGACTGGGGAAGTTGGATGCAGGCAGACCCCAGAGGAGGTTGGCTGCTCACGTGAGCGAGTTCACAGAGAAGCTTATTCCTTGTGAACTATCAAAGGGGGCAGTACTACTGTTTTATGGTTACTATCTTTAGGTAGAAGATGCTATTGCGACCAGAGTTAAAATTCATCTATCCTTCTCTAGATAAAGAAAATGAAACAGACTCAAGTGCCTTCAGAAATAGTCCCGCCCCAGAGCTTGTCATTTAGACCATCTACCATGGATTCCAGGCAGCCTTTTCAATTTTAACCCTTCAAGGACCTTATGTTTCAACCAATCCCAGTGACTTGTCAGCAATTGTCCCTTTCTCATTCTTGTCTTTGCTTTCACTGTTTTCTCTGAAAAGTGTATATATTTGCAAGTACTCAAACCCACTTCAGCCAGGCCTTAGCCAAAGGCTACCCTCTCTGTTAGGGATCTCCATCCTTGCTGGCTCAGTTCCCTACTCTCCTTGTCCTAGTATTAACTTCTGCCCTAAATGATGGCTACTTCTACTCTTCACCAGCCCTCGGTTGAATTCTTCACTGCATGAGGGCAGATACCATGCTCTTTCTTCTTAAATTAAGTGTTTCAATAGTTTCCCCTTTTGTTAAAAAACACACAACCATTATACAACGTTAAAAATATAAAATCAAAGATTTCTTTTTTTTTTTTAAGATTTTATTTTATTTATTTGTCAGAGAGAGAGAAAGAGTGAGAGCAAGCACAGGCAGACAGAGAGGCAGGCAGAGGCAGAGGGAGAAGCAGGCTCCCTGCCGAGCAAGGAGCCCGATGTGGGACTCGATCCCAGGACGCTGGGATCATGACCTGAGCCGAAGGTAGCCGCTTAACCAACTGAGCCACCCAGGCGTCCCAAAATCAAAGACTTCTTATTGCTCTACCAACTAAAAGACATCTACTTACATTGTTTGATGTTTACTTTCAGCCTTTGTTTCCAGGAATTTTTATCATGACCTTGCTAAATATAAACTTTTATATATCTTAAGGGTACTAATAGCTAATATCTGTTAAGTGCTTGCAAGGAGCCAAGTACTGCTTTAAGTTTATTCATGTATTAAAGGTCTTCACAAGACCATGAGGTACTCAGCATTTTTCTCCCCCTTGATGAAGAAAATGGCTCAGAGAAGTTATGTCACTTTGCCTAAGGACAAACAACAAATAAGGGGGGGGGATTTGAAAAAGGCAAGCTGCAGATAACTGCTTTCTAAAACACTCACTGAATTTTTTTTTAACTTTCATTGGTTAATTTCATGGGTAAATATTATTGTGGGTAAATAGCTTGAATGAACAGTTCCATAACAGAATATAATATGCCTGCTGGAATTTCTACACACTAAGTCTGTGTTTGATAGTTTAGTCCTCTATTTCAGTTATTTCCATAAATACACAAGTTTGTTTATAAAAGTTTAAACTTTTGCTTTTTCCACTGTGATGTCTTGTACACCTTTCAAATCTGAGTCCTTGTTTCTTCAGTTATTAAATCTTTGTATTTCTTTTTTTAAGTATATACAGTTGTTTTAATATTTCTTATTCTATCTCTAATCAGTTTATTGATTGGATAGTATAATTGAGAAAAGACCATCATTTAAGAAAAATGTATTTTCTAAATATTTAACCAGTTGACACGAGGAGCTCATACACATGCATTGTGGGAGCTTACAAGCCTTAAGGAATCTAGCCTTCACATAAAAGCTTATTATTTTTGGCCCAGGACTTCTGTTTTATGCCATTGGCTGTGATTTGATGAAACAAACTAAAGTTACTAATACTGAGATTTAATGGTGCTGGAGCAAAATCTTATTGATTATCCTAGCTTTGGCTTTGCCTTTAGAGAAAATGGAACATTACTTTCCTTCAAAACATGAAATAAGGGGCGCCTGGGTGGCTCAGTGGGTTAAAGCCTCTGCCTTCAGGTCAGGTCATGATCCCAGGGTCCCGGGATCGAGTCCCTTATCAGGCTCTCTGCTCAGCGGGGAGCCTGCTTCCTCCTCTCTCTCTGCCTGCCTCTCTGCCTACTTGTGATCTCTGTCTGCCAAATAAATAAATTAAATCTTTTAAAAAAATGAAATAAAATACCTGAAAACTATTTTTATACTTTTTAAGAAAAAAACATGTGATGCAATGAGCAGGAGTTTCCTTTTATTATCTCATGCTGTAGCAAATAGATGTTCAGGCTACAGCACAGTCCAGTTATGTTGGCTTCAACATTCATGCCAAACCAGGACAAACTTTTGCAAAATAAAAGCCACATGGCTAATACTGAAATGACTTCAGAATTTTAAATAATATCTAGGGTAAAGTTTAATAATACTCTATCTGCAGTACATAAGAATTTTAAAACTTGTTATGTGTCTAGTTCAAATGTTGTGAGCACTATAAACATGTATGGAATAGATGTAATTTTTACTAGTATGGCATTTTTTAAAAAATATTTTATTTATTTATTTGTCAGAGAGGGTGAACACAGGCAGACAGAGTGGCAGGCAGAGGCAGAGAGAGAAGCAGGCTCCCTGCTGAGCAAGGAGCCCGATGCGGGACTCGATCCCAGGATGCTGGGATCATGACCTGAGCCGAAGGCAGTGGCTTAACCAACTGAGCCACCCAGGCATCCCTAGTATGGCATATTTTTACGAAGTGTGACTACAAAGCAATAGATCACACTTAAATACCTTGAGTTATGATAGCATCATTTTATAGTGAGTATTTTAAAGGCACAATATTCCCTTGCATGTAAGTTCTAAAATCTTTAAGAAGTTATTTTATACAAATATCATATCACATATCCAAAAGAAAGTCCTGCTAATTTTAGCTCTTAATTACTCCCACTAGTTCTCCAAATATTTTACCCACATTCTTTCAGTACAAGAAGCCATGCAAGGCAAAATATTTTGCCCAGTGGATTCATAATTCTAGGTAAAATCAATGAAGGAAAAAACCCATTCCTCATCAAAAACAAAACAAAACAAAAAACCTAAGATGGTTTAAGTCTGAAATTGAAATGCTACATATACTCTGAAGAATGGAGAAAATAGATTTCTTATAACTCAGTAAAGTTAAAATTAAATCAAAATTTTCTATTAGATACCTAGACAGAGCCGAATATTTTTAATGATGAAGAATGGTGTAAATAATTATGAAAATACTCCCACACAGAACACATTCCCAGATGTACACATAAAACACCCACATAAATACATAAAGACTTTGTACTTAGAAAGACAATGGATGAAAGATCAACTTAGTTCTGACATTTATTGAATGATTTCCAATCAGAAGACTTTTTTCTAAAAAGTGCTCTCTGACAGCAAAAAATTCTATCAGCAATTTGCTGACAGGACTTTTCATTTGAAATATAGGTACTAGGGGCACCTTGGTGGCTCAGTGGATTAAAACCTCTGCCTTTCGCTCAGGTCATGATCTCAGGGTCCTGGGATCAAGCCCCACATGGGGTTCTCTGCTCAGCAGGGAGCCTGCTTCCTCCTCTTTCTCTCTGCCTGCCTCTCTGCCTACTTGAGATGTATGTCAAATTAAAAAAAATCTTTAGGGATGCCTGGGTGGCTCAGTTGGTTAAGCCGCTGCCTTCGGCTCAGGTCATGATCCCAGCGTCCTGGGATCGAGTCCCGCATCTGGCTCCTTGCTCAGCAGGGAGCCTGCTTCTCTCTCTGCCTCTGCCTGCCACTCTGACTGCCTGCTCACTCTCTCTGACAAATAAATAAATAAAATCTTAAAAAATTAAAAAAAAATCTTTAAAAAAAGAAATATAGGTACCAAAATTGATTCTTTTAGTGCAGAGTCTGACTCATTCTCCCTGTGGGCACCTGCTTTCTGTATTTCTAAGACATTCGTTTCCAAAGAAATTTATGATTTAAAATGACACAACTTCTTTCTCCATCTTGTTTCCCCTAAAATCTTGCTCTGACTTCCAAGTTGGGTTGATTTAGGACTGGAAACCCTTTGAGCAGTAGATGGGGCCTGTTGTTTTTTGCTCCCATAGTAAATGAATAAGTTTTTTTATAATGTATCCTGCAATGATACCATCAACTTTCCAAAAAAAAAAAAAAAATGTTTTGTTGCCATCTTCTGAAGCTTACATTCTATCCTCGAGTTTTGTATTCATGTTTTATCCAAACTACTTTTTCTTTCAAGGTCTCGTGATTTTTAGATTAACCTGTGTCTTCGTTTACCGTATCATCTGCCTCTATAAAGCAGAAAACACGTTCCATGTGAGCAGGGTTCAGTCTCATCTACTACTGTTTTCCAGTGCTTGGCTAGTAAACATTTATTTAATGAAGAAAAACATACCTTTATTCCAATGATGTAGGATTTTCAAAGCACTGTTTATGGTTTGTCCTATTCCCACTACCCATTCTTCTCTTAACCATTATCAGAATTTTTCACTTGGGATGCCTGAACACGATGCTTCTCTCCTAAATCCCAGCCCCTCTTTACCATAGAGGAGCAATGTTTAAGTATGATCCAGAGAACCTGGCAAGTTCTTGATGTCCTTTTCAACAGGTGCATGTTGTCTCACTATTTTCATAACGCCAGGATGCTATTTCATTTGTTTTCTCCTAAGTGCAAAATGGAGTTTTCCAGAGGCTATATGACATGAGATAACGTCATTCCTCTGATGCCTAGTGGAACATGAGCTTATATATGTGTTTTAAAAATATCTTAGTATGTTAAATATTAATAGCTGCAACCCACATTAACAGGTCTTCAGACATGATGCTTATACATGGCTTTAAGGAATACCCTATCCATGTTCCAAATAAGCAACTCATAAGTGGACCATAGAAATAGCACTCATAAACACTCAATCTGTTTATGTATGGAACAGTTGTTAAATGAGACCTTCTCTGTTCTCAAAATTCAGCAGAGATCCCTAAAACCCATTAGATGCCAAGAAACTCAAGATCTTAAATGGAGAGGCATGACTGCACATATGAAATTACACAACTGATAATCTATATCTAGATACACAGAACAAATCCTCAAATGAAGAAGGCAGTGATTAATAACTTTGAAGCAAGTAGTAAACGTGTTACATATTTCTCCCATGGGAGAGAGGAAAGGAATTCTTCCCATTCATCTCAAATCAAGTGAAGTAAACTTTCGAACAACCCCTGGAGAATTTGTCATATTTCTCTTGGAGTATGGGGCTTGGGACCAGTCTAAAAATAGTCCAGAGCAAAAATTTGGCAGTATTTTGAGAAGGCAAAGAGAGAAAGGGCTTCCCTTCAACCAATAATTAATAAAAGATACATGTTTTCTCCAGGCTAGATAGGGAGCCGGCTGCAAGCTCTCTTGAAAAGGAAGAGGGCTTCTGACTGGAAACACAACACACGTCCATAGGGAAACAGGAAGTGTGTAAGGCCAGAGGGCTCCAGGTAAAGGCAGCAGCAAGTCTCAGAAGGGAGGGGTTCAAGGTTCAAGGGAACTCTAAAGTCTCCCATGGAAAATGCAGCTTTTGCATCTGCTGTAACTAGAGGGTATCAGAAACCTATTAACTGTACTGGCCAAGACTTTACTTCACTCTCCTCTTCTTTTCCCTGCCCTCCTTTGGCCACCAGCAAATGCAGCTAGAAAGAGGTGTCTCAAGGGACAAGGAACAGCCAACTACTTCCCTTTTTCCATTCAAGATTTCCAGCCTGTGGGAGGTTTGGAGGAATGCAGCCAAAAGTACAAATTTCCAGCCATAAGACAAGTAAGTGCTGGGGATGGGACATACAGCATGAAGGCCGGCGTGAACACTGACATACGATGTATCTGCAAGTTGCTAAGAGAAGAGATCCTCGCGGTTCTCACCACAAGAACTACCCGAATGAAATGATGGACACGACCTTACAGTGGAAATCCTCGTGTAATACAAGTCAGTCAAACCGCTGTGCTCTACGCCTTAGACTAGCACAGTGCTGTCAGTTCTATCTCAATGGGACCGGGAAACAAACAAGCTAGCAAGTACACTTGACCTCGCCGGTGAATTCTACCAGTGAAGGCAGAAGGTCAACTCTTCCAGAAAATAGAAGAGGAGGAATCCCACCTCAAATTATTTTATAAGGCCAGCATTTCCTTTTTACCAAAACTAGACAAAGACATAGTAAGAAAAAGCAACTTCTCATACCACTTCAAGCATAGTCATTATAATTTCTAAAACTGAAAATTCTCACACACTGCTGATAGGAATACAAAGGGGTAAGCCACTTTGAAAAACATTTGGGCATTTTCTTACAGAAGTGTGTAATTTTTTATGACCCAGCAATTCCACTCCTAGGTATTAAGCCAAGAGAACTGAAAACATATTTCTACAAAAACACCTAGAGGTGAATGCTCATAGCTGTTTCTTTTCGTAATAGCCCAAAACGAGAAACAACTCAAGTGTTCGCCAACTGGTAAATGGATGGACACGCTGAGGTCCATTATACAGCAGCGTATTACTCAGCAATGAAAAGCAGGTACTGGTTCTACGCAGTGACTTGGATTCATATCCAAAGCATTATACTGGAGGAAAAAGCTCAGCCAAAAAAAAAAAAAATACATACTCTGTGATTTCATTTACAGAACATTGTAGACAAGGCAAAACTATAAACACAGAAATCTGATCAGGTTGAAAGGGACTGGGAGAAGGGAGAGACTACAAAGGACCAAGAAAAGGCTCTTTGACTCAATCTCACAAAACAAACTGAGGGCTGCTGTGGGGAGGGGGGTGGGGAGAGGGTGGTGGGGTTATGGACATTGGGGAGGGTATGTGCTATGGTGAGTGCTGTGAAGTATATAAACCTGGCAATTCACAGACCTGTACCCCTGGGGCTAATAATACATTATATGTTAATTAAAAAAATTAAAAAAAATTTTTTTAAAAAAGAAAAGAAAAACTCTTTGTTACAGGGGAAATGTTCTATAATTTGATAATGGTGGTTTTAAAAAATCAACCAAGTGTATATTTAAGCACAGTAACTTTCTTTTATGTACATTATAACTCAATGACCCTGAAATAAAAATAACCCTGGATGAAAGTAAGTGTGTATTAAAAATTGAAAAAAAATTCCCCACCCAGTGAAGACAGAAACTATAAACTGGGTGACAGCTTTGAATTATGATAATTCATGGGATAAGGCATTTTAATACCCAGAAAAGGAGACTATCTGGGTAAGGTATCAGATATACAGGAGTGAGAAGATGAAGTCCACAGAGATCTGACTACCCTGGGACAGAAGAGTTTATGCGGGGGGTCGGGGGCGGCATTTTCCATATGAAAAGTATTTTGGTCACATGTTCAAATAGCAATGTTGGAGACATGCTAACTCCTGATAGATTTGTCACAGCTTTCTAATCTTAACTCTTTCATTAGGACCTTCACCTCTCTTTCCATCATTCTCTCTTGAAACACTTCCCCCTCAACGAAATCTAAGACTCCTATCCCCAATCTTCCCCACTCTTCTGCATATCTATATCTAATTTCCTCCTTCTAGAATGTTCTTCCTATTTTTACCATTTGAAATCTTTTGTGACTTTCAAGGTTAACTTCAAAAGCTTTCATAGAGCACCTAAGGAGAAATAGCTGGAATGCCTAATCCTAAAATCATTTACAAGCTGCTAGTGGCATATGATACCATCTTTGCATGATTTCTGAGGGTTATTTTCATCGGATTTACCCCCCCAAAAAGGGGGGGGG
>ML100970.1:0-17646 GCA_003697995.1 Taxidea taxus jeffersonii | reverse complement strand
GGGGGGGGGCTCCTGATCTCCAGATAGGGATTAGTAACATATCTTGAACTCTCTTGTCCTCTCCACACAGAGCTGGGACATTTGTACTTCACCAACAGCCCCCATCCCTTTATTCTAATAACAAGAGTAAGAAGTATTTCCAAAAGGTCCTATCTAATAGCTGCTGCTTCACAACACCAAACATTCCCATAAAGGCCATGTCTGTGATAGATGGAGGAGAGCACACAAAAAGATTTAAACTCTTCCAACTTCCCATAGAATGGATGAATGCTCCACTCATTATTATAGTATCTTTTTTTAAAATAATTATTTATTTGACAGAGATCACAAGTAAGCAGAGAGGCAGGCAGAGAGAGGAGGAAGCAAGCTCCCTGCTGAGCAGAGAGCCTGATGTGGGGCTCGATCCCAGGACCCTGAGATCATGACCTGAGCCGAAGGCAGAGGCCCCAACCCCCTGAGCCACCCAGGCACCCCCATTATTATAGTATCTTAAATAAGCATGTTTGAGGAATCATTTCCTGTCCATCACTCATTGTCATATTATTCTTCCTTTGGAGAAGGTGGTTTTACTGGCTAATTCATGCTTTGGTGTTGGTTATGAGAAGGGAAATAGTTAACTCTTCCCTGTAGAAGAGACAGTAACATTAACAAAGCCTTTTCCTGGTCACTACCTGAAACAGAAATACTTTACTTCTAAGATTTATTTTGCCTATAGAATTGTTATGGCCATCTGTCTACATGGGAGGCCATGAGAACATAAACTCTACAAAAGCAGGGTCCGTCTTTTCTACTAATATTTGTATCCTCTGTAGACACCGGCACATAGGAGGTATTCACTAAATATTTATCAGTGTTAAATTAAAATATTGGGGCACCTGGGTGGCTCAGTGGGTTAAGCCTCTGCCTTCGGCTCAGCTCACTATCTCAGGGTCCTGGGATCGAGCCCCATATCGAGCTTTCTGCTCAACAGGGAGCCTGCTTCCCCCTCTCTCTCTGCCTGCCTAACTACTCGTGATTTCTCTGTCAAATTAATAAATAAAATATTTTAAGAAAATTAAAATATTGCTATATTGCAGTCTCTCTTGAATATAACTTAAGGTATGATGTTCTTGAACTACATTAAGAGGTTCATTTATTCATGTTTCCAGGGATCCTTCTCTATAAAATAAATAATCTCCCTTTAAGACTCTTAATATATGGATCCTTAAAAGATTGTTGTAGGATTCAGTGTGGTAAGTCACTTATCACCTCATTACATATAGCACTTAGAAAGTCTGTTATCTATTGTAAAAGTTCTTGTGAAAGTACATAGGCCAACTTCATTCTACAAGTCTTTTGCCAAGTTCAAAACCACAATATCTTAGCAGCTTTTATATTTCTTCCAAACACCATAAGTTATTACACTATATGATGCATTGCATACTTGCCAAAGCATTTCAACCAGATTTTTTTGTTACACAAACACAAAGGCATCCACTGCTAATAAACTATTTTTCTTTCTACTTTAACATAAATTCAAAGAACCAGTGCATGTTTCTATGCCCTTGGATGGGGGGGGGAAAAAAGGCAATCACTAACATTTGAAAAGTGTTGTGCCAGCCAAGATTGTGAGACATGTTTCTCAAATGAAATAAATTTTTTCATAAGTATAATTTACCTACTAGTACACAAGTTTTAAAATAATCTAAAATGTGTTGTTTATGGATCCAACACAATGACTATGGTTTTGTTGTAGTTTGTTTTCAAAAATATAGTAAATTTCAATCAGTATCTTGTTTTATGTTTCATTTACCCAGCTACAAGTTTAATGAACCTATGTGTCTGAGTTTTTAAAATTGAAATACACACTCATACAGGTATTTCAGCAACCATTTGGGAAATTTTCTCAACCATCTAAAAATAATGAAAATTTTGTCAAAAAATGTAGCTTAACAAGCTATGCTGTGCTCCAAATTCTGCCTAACGATTATGCATAATCTTTAATTTTTTTTTAATACCTGCAACATTAGTTGTCTAGTTGGAGAAGTAGGCTTACCATGAGAGAATAATCAAGGATTATGGAACTAGTAATAATTCAAGGGCTGGCAATAGCACAAGCTACATACTGAGGAAGACATACAAGATGGTGTTAAGGCAAGAGAAGCCACTCAGAGAATGTGTCTGCAGTATATCAAGAGTTGTTTTTTGTTTTCCAAAGGCTCATTCAACAATGTCTGCAATGTAGCAAGGAATATTATTTGTGAATTAATATGGCAAATGAAACATGTAAAGTGATACAACTCTCATTTTTCAGTGAAAGGATACAAACATTTTCTATCATTCTTCAGAGCCTATAAGGGGTAGATGTTCTTTTCTGTGCCTTAGAAGTAGCAGTCGTCACCATGACCCTTTCGAAATGTGACATTTTAAAGATTTACTTATTTATTTATTTGTCAGAGAGAGAAAGAGAGTGAGCACAAGCAGGCAGAGTGACAGGCAGAGGCAGAGAGAGAAGCAGGCTCCCCGCCGAGCAAGGAGCCCGATGTGGGACTCGATCCCAGGACCTGGGATCATGACCTGAGCTGAAGGCAGGGGCCCAACCGACTGAGCCATCCAGGCGTCCCTGAAATGTGACATTTTAAGAGTGACTGTTTTGTAGAGGATCTAGAGCTAAAGGCAAGATCAATAGGACACCAAAATAACTACCCAAAAATGAGGAATTTGGCCAACGTGATCATTGGTCTGCACAATACAAACCACCAAATGGACTGATCTTCTTTTCTACCTGTCCATTACCAGAGTGAACTGGGGAGCCAGTGTAGGTGACAGTTATGTCAAATGGTCATCATGGTATAATAAAATGAGAGTTTTAAGATCTGAGCTGATCCTGCCAACCATATTTAGATGATGAGGATACTGACCAAAATTGAGAATTGGGATTCTTCCAGAAAAACTACCTTTCTAGTGACATTTCCTTGGCTAACTGGTTGTTTTCTGGCTTTATAAGGACACCAACAGGAGAGACATCTGGTGTTGCCTCACTTCATTGTAAAACCCACTGTAACTTTAAAGATTCTCATGAGGTATCTGGAGGTAATCAGGGGTGAAATAGAGGAGAGTTGGAAGCCAGGAACCATTTTTATTTGAAAAAAACTATCACTGTATACACACATACATATATATACTGTACTCAATGCAGTGACAGGTTCTGAATATACAACAGAAAATAAAGCAGATATTGGTCTTGCCTGCTTTTCATTGATTTTTATCAGAAGTACAGAAATATATGCTTAAGTATTGAAGGGTTAGGGACGGCCATTCTGAAGAACCAACCAGGAAAAATGCAATCAGCCATAAAAAGAGATTTCAGGCGAAGAAAAGGAACAGAGGCAGTAAGAGGCAAGAAGAGAAAGAGCAAGGAGACCAGAGCGGTAAAAGATCACAAGCAAAGGGGTGGGTGAAACAACATGAGCTAAGAGATAGAGCCAGATCACACCCGACATCAAAAGCCATAGAGAAGGGTTGGCTTTGATCCTGAGGAAAACTGGAAAGCAAGGAGGGCAAGGAATAGGCAAGATACAAAGAATATTTAAGAAATTATTCTGGCTCTTGAGTGGTATATAGTGGAGGCAGGGGATGGGGCCAAAGTGGGAAGATGTGTGCGTGTGCTCCTATATATGTAAACGTGGATGTGACATGTACTTTCCGCAATCAGGATGTGCAAATACTTCACAAGTCCTTAAACCATTTTTGTGCTGAGACATTTTAAGTGGGAAATAATCACATCAAAAAATGCTTAAAAGAGAGGAAAGCTAGACAAAAGAATTTTAGGGGGTAGTTTCCAGGAATTTCTCCCTTTACAAAGAACTCTAATTTTCTCATAACCAGGGTAGGCTGCCTTTCATGCATTATTTGTACTTGTGTGTCATACAATTAAATGGCCAATTTTAGGTTCAATTATTCATTTCCTCTCAGTATACTTTTCAGAAAGGAATGTACCCTGCATGGAGGTGAATTTTATGGTCTTCTATCTTGGCTTGTTCCTTGGGGCAACATTAGCTATTCTTGCTTTTTTAAAGTTAATCAGGTAACATTACTATTTCTTCTCATTACATATTATTAAATAATCATGTCAATAACATGTGGGGGTATCTTTTTGGAGAGGTAGTTGTTCAAAGCACAGTGTTTAGGCTCCCGATGAGGGGCTTTTCTGAGTTCTACATTCTTTGAATGCCAGAAATGCCAGAAGTCTGTAACTTGGAAGCAATCTAAAGTGCTACTTAAGCCTTTTGAATGTTAAAAAGAATAGTGACATAAGCACAAAAAATTAAATGTTTTGTCAGTGTTAGTGCACATGTATGTGGGATATAGATCATGGAGAGTCTGCAGCTGGAGCGTGTGTGGGCTTGCACATGCATGCATGAAAACATAGTCACTGATATTTAACTATCTAAGAAAAAGGAAAGCCCCTTTTCCTTCCACATACTCTTTCACTTCTTAACCACCTCAAAGAACAGGATATTGTTTTCAAAGTCCACTTGTAGATCTACAAAAGCTAAGTTTTGAAACTATGGATTAAGAAGTGATGATTAGAACTCTCCTGTGTCTCTTTGGCCCACGTCACTGTATCTTAAGGGAAACGGTCACATTTCATGACACATCATTTTCTTTTTTCTTTCTTTTTTTTAATATTTTATTTATTTATTTGAGAGAGAGACAGTGAGAGAAAGCATGAGTGAGGAGAAGGTCAGAGGGAGAAGCAGACTCCCCATGGAGCCGGGAGCCCCATGTGGGACTCGATCCCGGGACTCCAGGATCATGACCTGAGCTGAAGGCAGTCGCTTAACCAACTGAGCCACCCAGGCGCCCCACATCATTTTCAAAGATGATGAATGACAGGGAGCCTGTTCCGGTGTCAGATCCCATTTTGGTTGTCTCCATAATCTTTTTTAGTTGGGAAGTGAAGGAAATCAGAGAATCTTACAACATAAAATCTTCCCATTTAATTAGAAGTGTGTGTGTGGATTAGCTTTAAGGAAAAAGAAAACCGTTTTCAATTTCAAATCCCTTTCTGAACACATGTCTTTAGGAGGAAGCTGTAGTGACAAATCAAAGTATCATTTTCCCCCTAAAGGACAGTTAAATTCAACTTTCCCAAAGGAAAACCAGTCCAGTCAATTAAAAGACAGGACTTGGGGCACCTGGGTGGCTCAGTGGGTTAAGCCTCTGCTTTCAGCTCAGGTCATGATCTCCGGGTCCTGGGATTGAGCCCTGCATCAGGCTCTCTGCTCATTGGGGAGACTGCTTCCTCCTCCCTCTCTGCCTGCCTCTCTGCCTACTTGTGATCTCTGTCTGTCAAATAAATAAATAAAATCTTTAAAAAATAAAATAAAATAAAAGACAGGACTTTAGGATATAATGCCCATTACTGGGCTTTGGTAATCCAAGTACATGTTTTTAAACTCTAAATACTAAACTATCTCTATGGTTCCATTTTAAGATAATACATGTAAATCAAACAGATCCTTTGAGGCAGAGCTTAAAATCTCAGGCTTTGGGGTCGGCAGCTTCTTGTCAAATCATGGCTTAACCACTTATTTGCTGAATGACAGGGCAAATCGTTAAATCTCTGTGTCTCAGTGTCTTCAGCCTTGAAATGGGGATAAAAATAGAAGTGACCTCAGAGTTCTCAAGCCTAACATGAAGCACAACTCCATATACATTATAATCACTCAACAAGAAATATTAGCATACTAACAACTAAAGTGACACATTATTAAGTTCAAAAGAATTATTTCACTCTGTACTGACAGGGCCTAAAAAGTTGATATGATTTATAAGTATTTTAAATCATTCTTGAGAAAACAATTCTTGTAGTAGGTCAGATCAAATTCCAGAACCTTTTGCCTTCCTCCTTACAGCCTATCTCAGCATCCCACAGCAATCAAAGGGGCACCCAGTCCAACACCTACAGACTGCAACTGAAAAGTTAATTTATGTAAGTATTTTGAAAAATGTCTCTGTCTCATACACACACACACCCCTATTATTCAACATCTACACAATACAATGTTAAACATAGAAACAAGACCTAGTAACCTGGATGCCAAAGTCAAAATCCATCTCAGCAGATGGAATAAATAGTTAGACTACAATGATTTTTTTTCTCCTGAAGTATATTCACTACTATTTACTTCTTGGGTCATTTTCTCCTAAGGCAGACCTTTAACGAGACATAGATACAAAAGAAATCTCATCATTTTGTTATTTTGCTCTCACATGGAATTCAAAAAAACTACATCGGAGGTCACTAAATTCTGCCTATCTGCAAGAAGGGAAATGATAAGCTGTCCTCAAATGCACATCCAGCTTCCTTCCAAAGGGTGCTAACAGGCTTCATACACCCTTCCTGTTGCCCCAGCTGCTGAAGTTGAAAATATCTTAACACTTGGCAATGAAGATACTCTCGGAGGTGGCTATAAAAAGACTGGTCTTGGCTTTTGCCAATACAGTGGGATCCACTTGTATTTTATTTCATTTTACCATGTGGAAGTTACTGGAGTTGCCCCACCCCCACGACACCTCAACTTCTCTTTTTTTAGTCTGTGTAAATTTTTTCTACTTCTGTCTCTCAGGCATAGATTTTTGGCAGTTCGGTTATTTCCCATGCTTTTACCTGAATGTGGGCAACCTCAGCAGCAGAGGCTCCTGGAAACATCCTTCACCTGTTTTTCTCAGAAGATAAGAGAACCGTTGACTGGACTTATAAGGGGAAGTGGTTTGTTTCGGAGTTGCCAAAGTAGTAATGGAAACTTCTTTATTGATTTAAAAAATAACAAAAACTCGTATTTATCTTTTGACCATGGCAACCTAAGGACTGACGTCCCTTTGCTTTCTTTTACCTCAAACAGGAAGTAAGAGAGATGTTGGTTTCTAGATTCTGGGAAGCCAATATTTTGGGGTCATTTTTCTTCCTGCCTATTGTCTGCATTACTTATAGATTTAATAATGACTTTCATCTTTATCATTAGATTTTTTTTTCAAATTAAGCAATTCTAGTTAGAGGATTTCTTCTTATATGTACGTTAATGTTTCATTAAAATGAGGCATTTAGCAATATCCATTGTGGGGAGCTTTGCTCTAAACCAGAGGAATTTAGAAATCACATTTTTAACTTCTTTTCTCAGAGGTGAAGAATGGAACATCTCTTATGTCAGAAAATACTGGATCTGTGGGGGAAATTACAACTAATGATGAAGCAGGATTCATTCTGTCTTGGCCATTTTTAGGTTTTCCTTAACGTTAAGGAGCAGTTTGAAAGAAGTGAGCTAGTAAGAGATTTTACTAAGTGCTGGTGCAATTAGAGTAGGCAGCTAACAGACAGGGAGAGAGGTCATTTCCTGTAATGTTGAAAGTTGGGTGCCTTTAAAAGGAGATAACCAAGAACAATTTGAAATTGTACCTTAAGCTCAGATGGTATCGAAGTTAACAATACACCTGTGGGAGTGACCAGGGCAAATCTGGTGATTAATGCCAACATCTCCCTATAAGGTGATCAGGTGGCATGAGAAGAGATCATGACTAAACACCTACCAGAAGTAGAGCAATATTTCAAGGACAGGAACCATGAAGGAATCTGGACACGAGGAGCTGGAGAGGAAGGGGAAACTGGGTATATGTGCTTCTGGTGCAGATGGGGCTTTCCTCAGAACAGGCCCCCGTCCTGGGTTCTTGCCAATAACTAAGGCAGTTAGTCCAGATCTTGGTATTTGTTCTGATATTCACTGACATTCCCTCTCTGAGTTTGTGGAAAGAAAGATAACATTTCTAATCAACTATCATTTAAACATTACTTATAAAATTCTAATTAAAAGGAAATTTACTACACAATATGGAGAGTCAGGTCTCATAGGGATGTTCAGGTTGGCACAAAGCTATCCTCTTGACTAGTCATTGCTGAATTGTCAACGATGAGCCTGCATTCTGCCTCAGTAATGTGGCTAAAAAGTAGACCTCAACTTGGTCTTCTAGTGGTGAAGTGGCTTCTAAATCTAGAAACTTCTACCCCAATTTTTCTAATAGTTGTTTTATTCAAGTTGACTTTTATGGCTTCTGTAGAATAGGAAAGTTGCCTTTAAAAAAATGGCACCTAGCCATTTACTCACTAGTAATTTAAAGCAAATGAATCAACTGTGAAGCAAAAGGGTGATAAAATCAACAAGTAACAGGATTTTAAGATGGGCTTATGCATTTTAAGAATAATGACGGCAGTCTTCAGAGACAATTAGTTCTTTAAAACATAATAAGAAATAGAGGTGTTGAGATGTATGTCCAATACCCCACTGGATAGAAAGAGAACTGGGAAAATTTCCTTAGTTTGGTAATATCTCTTAGATCTTATTAGGACAGCAGGCAGTGTGGACAAGAACATCCTACAAGTTGATAATGGCAAATGCTGAGTTAGTGTGTGTATGGATGTGTGTCTCTGTGCATGCCTATGTGATAAGAAAGAAGCATCTGATAATATAAGGAAGAAAAGAGATTAATGGGGTAAGTGGACCATAGTTTCAAAGGCTACAAATTGAGAAAGGATCTGATGGGAATTTACTTTATTTAGGAAGGGTGATGTCACTGGTGACCCGAGCAAAGGTAGATTCTATAAAATGCTAGGGGCAAACCTTGGTTACAGGAAGGTGAAGAGTAGACAGAGACTTCCTTTTCCAACAATATTGGCAGAGTAAATATCCTGAAAAATGATCTGCTGCAAAGCTCCCAATGTTTGAGTTGGAGAGAGTAAGAGAAACTATCAGTCATCAGAGGCCAAAAGTTGTGGGAAAAACCAACTCAAAGACTTGTAAGCAATGAAATCATCTGTTAAGGCCAGTAACCTAGAGTTAGGTTTTTGACTTGGACAAGCTCAGGTCTGCACTGGTGGGAGAGCTGGAATCCAGTTGTGAGACCTATGAAGAACTGAATCTTCAGTCAAAGTGTCCGTTAGAAAAAAGAAAAAGCAAACAAAATAAAATATGCCTTGAATAAAGAAATGAAACGAAATGTCCCCTGAGAATTCATAAGCCAGAGTTAATCCTTATGCAAGCCAGGGTCCCACATCTCACTGCCTGCATGGTCTGAGAGACTGGAGAACAGCCCCGGGCTTGAGGCTTTCCCAAGTGCCTAGTGGAAGCAAATCATTTTCTCTAGATGAATCAACCACCAAATCAAACCTCGAAGAATTTCCTCAGATAAGTTGTTTAGATTTTAAAAGTATAAAATAAAAAAGGAAACAATGAAGAAATAAATACCATCAAAACAAACAGATCAGTCCTAGAAAGAGTTCAGATATTCCAACTGTACGTTCACAGGATCAGCGTGCTTAATGTGTGTGTGTGTGTGTGTGTGTGTGCGCGCGCGCGCACGCGACCGTGTAAGAAGTGACTATAAAGGTCAACTGTGTGGTTGAAATAAAAAAAAATAACTTGAACATATAGAAGTGATAATACAGTCATTAAAGTAAGAATTCAGCAGACATGTTACTTAGCCTCAGACAAGATGGAGGAGAGAGTGAGTAAACTGGAATATGGAGCTGATGCACCAGGCTCCAAGAGGGGGCAGAGAAGGGACATGAAAGCAGTTGAAAGACAGAATGTTAAGATGTAATATAAGTCAGAATTCCAAAAAGAAATAGCAGAGAGGGGCACCTGGGTGGCTCAGTGGGTTAAAGCCTCTGCCTTCGGCTCAGGTCATGGTCCCGGGGTCCTGGGATTGAGCCTCACATCAGGCTCTCTACTCAGCAGGGAGCCTGCTTCCCCCCCTCTCTCTCTCTGCCTGCCTCTCTGCCTGCTTGTGATCTCAGTCACATAAATAAATAAAAATCTTAAAAAAAAAAAAAAAGGAAATAGCAGAGAAACAGAAGAGATGATTTGAAACAAAATAATCTCAATCTTAACCAAACTATAGAACGCAAATGGAAAAGACCTTTCAAAAAAAAAAAAAAAATCCAGAGAGAAAAACACATTACCTCCAAAGAAACAACTGGAATGACAGCTGAATTCTAAGCAATGGAAGCCAGAAACTATAATATCATGTCAAAAGTTATAAAAACAATTTATAGCTACATACCTAGTATTGTCTATTATAATGCCACTTCAAGAAAAACAAAAGAGATTCTAAAATATATACTACATACTTCAATAAGAAAAAATAATTTCAGAAAAACTGAGTTCAAGAAGAAAAGGTGAACAAATAAAGTGGTAAATGGGAATCTAAACAAATATTAACATCATGAAGCAATAATAAAGTGTAAATTTAGAGCATAGTATTCTATTCCTGTGTAACAAAGTACCACAAATTCAGTGAATTAAACCACTGATCTCAGTGGTTTAAAACCAAAACAAATAATTATTATCCCCAAGTTTCAAAGGACCATGAGTCTTGGCACAGCCTAGTTGGGTTATCTGACCTGGGGTCTCACAGGACTACAGTCAAGAAACAAACAGGCTATGTTCTCACATGGAGAAACCACTGAGGAAAGATCCATTTTCAGCCCATTCACAGGATTTCCTTGAGTCTCTAAAACTGAGGACCCAAACCTTTTACTGGCTTTTAGCTGGAGGCCACCTCATTTAATAGGCCCTCCCACTTCTTCAAGTTATTAAGGAGACTCTCTCCAGTCTGTATATAACAATAACCACTATGTCATCCTGTCACCTTTATCATATAATGTAACCTAATCAAGGGAGTGACATCCCACCACTCTTGCAATATTCTGTCACTTAGAAGCAAGTCACAGGCTCTGCCTACACTCAAGGAGAGAGAATTATGGAAGGCCATGACATACCTCTGGGTGTTCTCAGCAAGAGTATGGGGAAAGGAATAATCAAGATAGAACTAAAACAGCAACTAAGAAAGAGCATGATCAGGGGCGCCTGGGTGGCTCAGTGGGTTAATGCCTCTGCCTTCGGCTCAGGTCATGATCCCAGGGTCCTGGGATCAAGCCCCACATCGCCCCACATCGGGCTCCCTGCTCAGCGGGGAGCCTGCTTCCCCCTCTCTCTCTGCCTGCCTCTCTGCCTACTTGTGATCTCTGCCTGTCAAACAAATAAATAAAATCTTTAAAAAAAAAAAAAAAAGAAAGCATGATCAGAGTTAAAACATGCTAAAATCCTTGTATGAAGTGCAGGAAAGTACAGATCAACCCTAAACTGTATTTAGCATATACAAAAACCATAATATAAGATAGTAGAAATAAATCTAAGACACAAACATTTTTCAATGAAAGGATAAGCAAAAATTAATGTAGCTATACGAATAGCAGATGAAATAGACCTTAAGGTAAAAAAGATTCTTTCAGTTAGATGGACAAATTATAGTGAGTAATTTTTAGACATAATCCTTAGCAATCAATAGATCAAATAGACACCCCCCAAAATCACTAAGGTATTAAGGACTTTGAGAATACAAATAACAGGCTTAAATTAATGGTATAATATAGAATAAAATAAAAAAAAATAGAGACAATAAATTACTTTCAAGCACTGATGATACTTACTGCCCACAGACAATCAAATACTACTAAGTTGGCTTCACCTCAAAAATAAGAGTCTAGTTAGCATTTTTAAAATTATTAATATAAATTAACAACAAAATGATAAAAATTCATAAAATCATCTCACCTTTTTGCAAGTAAGATAGACACAATATTCATTCATAATAGAAATTCTCAGCAAACTTGCAGTTGAAGGAAACTTTCCTAACTGGCAAGGAATATCTATAAACTTTTCATAGGAAACACCATACTCATTGGTGAAATAGTAAAATCATTCTCTTTAAAGAGAGGAATATAAGATGCCCACTATTGCCATACATTCTCAACATTGAACAGAGGATCCAGAAAACACATGTAAATACGAAAATGAAATAAAATATGTAAGAATAAAAAATAGGAAAAAAATCTCATTTTTTGCAGAAGACAAGATTATCTTCATTAAAAACCCAAGAGAACGTAACAAGTTATTCAAATTAATAAAAGAACTTTGTTTAGTAACTATACAAAATCAATACACAAAAGTTAGACAAAAACACAATTTGCAGAACCAAACATAGGTAATTAGAAATTACCTTAACATAAGATGGTCAATTCTCTTATGATAAATACATATTTTTTGAAATATATTTTAAAATACCTAAATTAAGAAAGACACATATTCATATATAACAAGACCCAGTGTTTCAAATATGTCATTTATCCCAAAATTGATATACAGAGTCCATGAAACTTAATCCAAATTCTGAACCAGATTTTCCTTGAAATTTAGAAGACTTATTTGACAATTTAAGTAGAAGAGTTAGAGTAAAGAAGGTACAAATGAAGTGTAAAGACTTGCCCTAACAGATATCACGGCTTCTTTGGTGCAGAAATATACAAACAGCCTAGTAGAAGTGAAGAGCAGGCCTTGAATTAAACCAAAGTCTATAAGCAAAGTTGAGAGAGGGTCACTTGTGAGTAGAAGACAAACTACTCCATAGGTAGGGTCGTGGAAATTGGTATCCACGTTTTCTAAAAATGAAAATGGATTCATACTTCATATCTTACTCAAAAATCAGTTTTGTGTGGGTTTAAAAATTGTTAAAGTCCAAACTTGAAAATTTTTACGCAGCAAAATAGAAACATTTGTTCCTGATTGTGGAGTAGGAAAGGATTTAACAGTAACAACAACACAAAAGCTCTGGGTGTTATATGCAACTGATGAATCATGGAACCCTAGATCAAAAACTAATGATGTGCTATATGTTGACTAATTGAATTAATAAAAAAATTAAAATAAAAGTTACTCAAAACGAAACAAAAAGCAACCACAACAACAAACGCTAAAGAAAAGGATCAGTATATTAGACTCCATTAACATCAAGAATGCTATGGTATTCATCACAAGACACCTTAAAAATAGAGGAGGAAATAGGCCACAACTGGAAAGACACATTTGCAATCTGTTGCACTGAAAACAATACCAAAGCTTATAGATAATCCTTACTGAACAATTTTTAAGTAGAAAAATCAGAACATAAATACACAAACAGCCAATTCGAGTATGAAAAGTATACAACCTCATTACTAACCAGGAAAACAAAACAAAACAAAATTAAAAAACAGAGTAAGCTAAGCCAATTCTGCCCGTAAGAAGCTTGGACAATGCCACTTAATCCCAATAACAAGTAAAAAGCTGAAAAGGACGGAAAATAACAATTTTTCTCGGATCTGTACAACAGCGGAGGTCAGAGGAAACCTTTGCATCTGAGACTGGAGGGGCAGGAAAATAAAGGGTGTACCTGCTTACCTGAGCTGTGATTCACTCGTGGACACCACAGTGGGCACCAGGGACAGGGTAATAAAGCCTGAGCTGGAACGGACGTGTTGCTACACTCCGCGAGAACACCGCTGAGAGAGAAAAACCTACAGGAACCCAGTTATGGGATCGGGAGGCAAAATACTGCTAAGATTTACGTCTCAGAGCTCGACCAGGTTCCCACAATAAATATCAGAGGAAAAAATTATGCTCTGGTTGGGGGAGGAGAAAAGAAACCAATTAAGAATAAACCAGTCCATCTGTGTTCTGCTTCACAAGGCCTGACCTCAGGAGAAACTAGTTAGTCAGAGCCTAACCTACTGAGATATTATCACAACCCAATGGAGCTGGGGAGGGGTGAGGGAAATTCCAACTCCAGTCTTCTGTAGTCATCCTGTCCCCCCAGAGTGGGGCAGAAATATACCGGACACATTGTGAAGTTCACAGTTCAGAGACTTAAGACACTAAAACACTGAGACTTAATCACTCAACAATAAGAAAATAAACAACCCCATTAAAAATGGGCCAAAGGTTTTAACAGACTTCTCACCAAAGAAGATGTACAGATATCAAATAAGCCTATGAGAAAATGCTTCAGGTCATATGCTATCAGGGAGAGGCAAAGTAAAACAGTGAGATACCACCACACACCTAGCAGAATGGACAAAATCTGGAACACTGTCAACACCAAATGCTGGCAAGAATGTGGAAGAACTCTCATTCATGGTTCCCTGGAATGCAAAATAGTATAACCAGTTTGGAACACACAGTGGCAGTTTCTTACAAAACTAAACCACCTCCTACCAGACATCCCAGGAACCACACTCCTTGGTATTTACCCAAATAAGTCGAAAACTTATTTCTACACAAAACCCAGCAGGCAGGTATTTATAGCAGCTTTATCCATAATTTCCCAAACTTGAAAGCAAACAAAATGTCCTTCAGTGGGTGAATGGATAAACTGAGGTACAGCCAGACAGTGGAATACCAGTCAGCACTAAAAGAAAGATCTATCGCGCCATGAAAAAAAAAAAAATGGAGGAAACTTAGATGCATATTACTAAATGGAAAAGGCCAATCTGAAAAGGCTACATACTGTCTAGTCCCAACTATACGACATTCTGGAGAAGACAAAACTATGGAGACAGTAAAAAGACATTCTGGAGAAGACAAAACTATGGAGACAGTAAAAAGACTGGTAGTTCCCAGGGGCTGGGAAAAAGAAGGGATAAGTAGTCAGAGAACAGTGGGTTTTCAGGACAGTGAAAATACTCTGTATGATGCCATAATGATGGATACAGTCATTAGGCATTTTCCCACATCATGGAATGTACAACCCCCAGAGGAACCAAAATGTAAACTATAGACTTCAGGTGACTATGATGTGTCAATGCAGGTTCATCATTATAACAAACAGCACTCTGCTGGGAAATATTAATAATGGGGGAGGGTATGCAAGTATGGAGATAGAGAATGTATGGGAAATCTCTGTACCTTCCTCTCAGTTTCACTGCAAACCTAAAACTGCTCTCAAAAGGTAAAGTCTTGGGTGCCTGGGTGGCTCAGTGTGTGTTAAGCCTCTGCCTTCCACTCGGGTCATGATCTCAAATTCCTGTGATTGAGCCCCACATCGGGCTCTCTGCTCAGCAGAGAGCCTGCTTCCCCCTCTCTCTGCCTACTTGTGATCTCTGTGTTAAATAAAGAGATAAAAAACATTAAAAAAAAAAAAAAGTAAAGTCTTGAGAGGTTGGGTGGCTCAGTCAGTTAAGTGCCTGCCTTCAGCTCAGGTCATAATCCCAGATTCCTGGGATGGAGGCCTGCCTCAGGTTCTCTGCTTATTGGGGTGTCCACTTCTCCTTCTGACTCTCCCCCACAACTTATGTGCTCTTTCTCTCTCTGTCTCAGATAAATAAATAAATAAATATTTTTAAAAAATAAAGTCCTAATAAAAACTTTTTTAGGACAATGAACTATAATTTTATACTCTACAGATTTACAATTTTTTCCTGTTATACCATGTGATTTAAGAACGTGAAACAATGGGACCATTTAAATGCTGATGATGGCAATTCTAACTGGAACAATAAATCTGAAAAATAATTTGACATTATTTAGTAAATATAGAGATGCTTCTGCTGTTGCAACTATGATTTCCACTTTTACCTTGGCCTAGAAAACATCTCACACATGGCATAGGAGGACGTGTTCAAGAATGTTTGCCTCAGAATTTTTATAGAATAAAGTACAGAAAATACTGAAAATCAAAATTTTTAAACTGTAAATTTATGTGGTTCAATCTAATAATAACAATATCTAGAAACAACATCTATTAAAGTAGAGCCCCACGATAGAACACATTATGAACCACAGCTGCTGTTTATCATAATAGATGAATTGCATAAAACTAATGTGGAATAAAGACAACGAACAAACAAGCAAGTCATAGAAAAATACTAACAGTATGATAGATGTTATATAAAATCAAAACATATAAGACTAAACTGTACATTATTGAGGTATATATAAATTATAGAGAAACAAATAAAAAGCAGCAAAAATCCATGATTCCTTTATAGGAGGTTGGGGTTGGATTGAGAAGGGAAATACAAGCGTATTTCAAAGACATCAGTAATATTGTACTTCCTAAGCTGTGGATACATTTTAAGTGTCATTTACATCTTTTATATACATATCATTTTATACATATAAAATAGCTTATAATAAAAACTTACAAAGCACAGGTGAGGAAGTAGAGGCTAAGAGCACATGTCTTTTTTTGTGTGTGTGTGGCTACTTAGGTGTGAAAGGAGAAGGGGGAGAAATTGATGGAGCAGGAATCACAATCAGAAAGGGGTTTAGTTTTTCCATTGAGAGAAACTTGACTATGTTAATATACAGAAAATAAGAGGCTGCTAGGAAGAGAAAAGGTGACCGATGAAGGTGACTGGGGATATGGGTAGAAATGAGCACCAGTTGAAGGCAGAGAGAATAGCTTTCTCTAGCCGTGGGTGTCTCTCTTCCCACTCAAATGGAAGGGAATAATTTACGAAACTTGAAGATGTTGGCTGAAGGAGGTCAAAAAGTCAAAACAGTGCTGGTCTGACGGTCAGTTTTCTTATGAATTTGAACGCCAGCCATCTGCTGAAACTAATAAATAAAATAGCAAGTCAGGGCATCGAGGAGACTGGCTGGTAGTGGTTTAGAGTGATTTCTGTGAGGCAGGGAAAGAAGGCGAAGCTAAGCTGTGTGTTTTCTTTGGCAGGTGTTGTAGGAGACACACTTGGGCTCCAGGGAATAAATAAGCCTTTGCAGTTTAGGCAGACATAAGTAAGTCAAGAGAAGAAGACAAGAAAGGCTGGAAGAATAGAAAGAAAGAAAAGGGAGAGTCAGGTGTTGATGGTTTAAATGTGATTAAATAACTAGAGTGCTGAAAATAAGGGACTGAGAAATCTGAAGATAAGGAAGGATCAAATGAGAGTTTAAGAATCCAGGACAGGAAAACAGGACGGTGCTGATAAATTCAGGTGGGAGGGGCTAAGCAGCATTCCTCCCTGGAATTGAAGAGGTCAGGGAACAGTGCAGAAGGTTTGTTAGTACAGGTTGTCTGCGTTGACCTTGAAGTTGGCTGGGAAAATGGGCAAGAAAGCAAATGATGGGAGTGCTAAGATCCCTGATAAATGTGGAGGGGTGACAAGAGTCTTGATGAAGAGCAGCAAGGAGGATGCTGGAATGTGGTACCCGGATGGCAGGAGTCCCGAAGTGAAGGGAGGCTTTTTATTTGAGGAATGAGAATAAATGGCTTGAATCTGAGCAATGAGAATGAATGAGTTGTATTGCGCAGCTAGGAGGCTCTACTAATCACTTGTGTACGGGGTGCACACATTGTGGGAGAATGAACTGACTTCCCTTGAGGATAAAGAGAATCTCTGGTCCCAGCTCTATAACATGGTAGTGAAAGCCCTCTGCCTTCACTCATTTTCAATTTAAAAAGGGTTTTCCTAGCTATCCTTCCAATGCTGATTTACATCTGCACTTTGCACTTACCTCACTTCTAGCACCTAATCATGACTCATTGTAATACTTGGATATATGTTTCTCATAGCCACAGACTGCAAACTGCTTAAAGGAAAAGCACGCAATATTGACCTTTTAAGTCCACAATATTTGAGTGCCTAGCATACACAAAATGTGCTCAATAAATGTTTATCAAATAAATAAATGGAAGTAGAGTAATATTAACAAATGGAAAAAACTGTGAAAGTGAGGGAATGACACCTGTGTGTTTGTACTTGTGGAAGAGGTGTGTGTGTGTGTGTGTGTGTGT